>CM042254.1:51614925-51639925 GCA_023566225.1 Romanogobio albipinnatus
AACACAATATAAAAACAGGAGTATAAAACGTGTTGTCGTGATCATCGAGCGCTGATTCTCTTTGACACGCGGCACATCTTTGGCACAAGGTTCCATTTCTCCTCTTCAGACGGCGAGAACTTCCTGTCAGCTGATTGGCTCTGCAGCCTGATCACAGGAAACACAGATGTTAGGGTTTAAGATCAGCTGACGTCAGTCATCAGTGCTGCAGATCTGCAGGAAACATGCGTGTTCACTCACATGACCAGCTTCTTGCGTTCTAAAGCTTTCCTGGTGGCGGCTGAGAGGAATCCCTTGGCTTTATTATCCTGAAACACATGAATGATGCGTTACCGTCTGAGCTAATCACATGATCTGTGTGTCACACTAGCATCTCCGGCGTGCAGCGTTTGGCTGCGAAATATTCTATAAATAGAAAACTGTTGATATCACGTTCGAGTTTGAGTTCACCTACCAATGGTTTGAGAGTAATGTGGCGTTCACACTGGACGCGATTCGCGCGAATAATTTGCGCGAAGGTGGACGCTTGAACATTGAGTTTACTCGCTTTATTCGCGCGTGTGACAACTACACAACAGACGCGAATTCGCGTCATGGGAGGGGCTTCTATATGAGCCTAGATGAGCCAGCTCGTCTCGGTCACTTGACGTCTTTTTTGTAAAAAATACTACTATTAATGTGCGACAAAACGTAGTTTAAAGACTTTTTCAGGCGATAATATAGTTGTTTAAAGCTCAAATCTGTGGTTAATTTATAAAAAGAGCCTATTTGAGCATTTTATCTGGCGTTTTCGGAGTTGTGAGATCCAGGCGATCAGTGGCATTCCGCGCTCGTTTACCCGGAGAGACCCGCCTTTCCTCGGCTAGTCCTTCTCACATTTGCCGCTGCTCTGGCTCTTTTTTCTGCTCCAGTCTCGTTGTGAAATGGCTGACATAGATTTTGTTGAGAGGGTAACTCACTTTCTTCCAAGCAAGATCCTTTTTATTCCTGTTCCTGTAGTGATAGGATGATGTATCATACAGCTCCGGGGATCCACATCCGATTATCTTGTCCTCCATTGTTGTTGGGATTTCTGCTTCCGCTTGTAAATGCGTCACTAGAGCAAGCTCGTGATTGGTTAAAGCGGCGCGAAATATCCGCCAGAGTTCAGATTTTTCAACTTGAGCGATTCGTGCGAATCTCGCGTTCAAAACGCTCAATTTGCGCCACAAAATGCCATTTGGCGTCTCTGCATTGACTTAACATGTAAATCACTCGTGCGAATCGCGTCCGGTGTGAACGCACCTTCTTATATTTGAACTTTTTGCACATAAATCGTCTTATTCTTACTGTTGACATTGAATGTTTTTCTGAGGGTTTAGTCAATTAATTTCTTGATTGCCGTTTTGACAGTTTCCACCTGGGCATTAGAGTCATATTTGCTTCTTCTCTTTAATGTATTTGACCTGTTTTGATCCAATTTCCTGAGATTTTTTTTGTTTATTTGTCATCAACATTTTTTGTTGCTCTCCAACACACAAACGGCTTCCCCTGAACCCCCGTAGAGGGACAGATGTCCACCCTACATAGCTTTACAAAGTCCTGTGGGAGAAACTGATCATGATCATTGTGAACTTTACTCCGGTCTAGTACAACAATGTTCCTCAAAGTCAGTAAAGTTGATAAAGCCAAATTAAAATGTCATTGAACAAACTAGATTTGGGCTCAGCCCTGAATCTTTAAAATGTCTGGCTCCGCCCCTGGCAGATACATTATTACTGTTGTTTTTTCTTTTGTTTGCCAAATAACGTACGAGTCCACTCACCCCGCCCCCATTTTGTTTTGCTTTAACCCCTGCACTAGAGGACGACGAGACGTCAGCATCAGGGGCCAATCCTCCAATCACAGGTTAACGTCTAATTACTCCCTCCAAACATGAGTCATTTCTCAGTAAGGATGTGTCATGACAGATATTTATGGTGGTGTGTGTGTGTGTGTGTGTGTGTGTGTGTGGGGCTCACGTGTGGTTTGAGTCGGCGGTCTCGGCTCAGCTCTCGGTCACAGCGGATCATGTGTGTGCGCTCGCTGGAGCTGGAGCTGAAGAAGATCTGGTGCAGATCGTGCCGCGCCGCCCGCAGCTGATGATGAGAGACACAGAGTCATGTGACCACCATGAAGCCGTGCGGTGTGTGTGTGTTCTGCTCAGAGAGACGTCTGACCTGTAGTGTGACGCGCTCCTGAAGCATGAGGTCGAGTCTGCCACCGGCCGTCTGACGCTGGAACGACAGCAGGAACATCTGTGTGTCCTGACACACACACACACACACACACACACACACGTCTGTGAGATCACGGCTTTACACAGAACCTCAAATCACAATCACAAGATGTAGATATTATCCAGAAGGAGCAAAACATTATAACCACCCAACAAAAAAAAAAACATATTCACTCTCTCACACACACACACACACACACAAAATCTAATCATCCAACGAAAAATTAATAAAAAATATCACCCAAAAAATTACAAAAGAATATCTATTCTAAAAAAGCCTAACTTTAACCTTCCAAAAAATACCAAAATAATATCTAATTAATAAATAAAAATATCTAATCACCCAACACCAAGAATAATATAATCACCCCGATTAAAAAAAAGGTACAAATTATTTAATTACCCCCAAAAGATAAAAATTTAAAAATCATAAATAAATAAAATATTTAATAAATAAATTACAAATATCTAAATCACTCCCAAAAGATAAAAAAAATCATAAATAAATAGAAATATTTAATAACTGGCCTAAAAATAAAAGAAAACCTAATAAAAAATATCACAAAAAATTATATTACCCCCTCAATTAAAGATAAATATTTAGCATATAACTAATGAAATAAAATATCTAATAACCTGACCCCAAAAAATAAGAATAAAAAGAAATCACAACAACAAAAAATATATATTAAAAACAAATAAATAATAACACAATCTAATTACCTGACCTAAAAAATAAAATATATAATCTTGTTAATTAATCTCCTGCTTAAATAAAAGGTCAAATAAAATAAAAAATAATCACCCCTAAAAGATAAAAAATATCTATTTATTCATGATATATTGAAAAAAAAAAGAATATCTGAAATTATCACACCAAAAAATGATATATCCCCCCCCCTAAAAATTTTTTTTTAATGATCTATTTAATATATAAATAATTCAATAAAATATCTAAATACCTGACCTAAAACATAACATCTAATCACCCCCTCAATTAAAAATCATCTAATCTAATATCTAATTAATACATAAAATGACCTAATCACCTGACCAAAAAAAATAAGTATACCCCCCCCCCCCTCCCCCCCAATAAATTGTCCAAAAAAACCAACATTATAATAATACACTACACTAAAAAATAAAAAACGATCTAGTCACCCAGACAGCTGCTGTGTAGTGTGCATGCGTGTGAGGCGCAGCAGGAAGTGGAGCTGACCTTGATGGTCCTGATGAGGTGTGACACGCGTTCAGTGCGCAGGAGCCGTCGGGTCAGGAAACCCCTCGCCAGCGCCGCCAGCAGAGGGCGACCGGACGCCAGCTGAGAGAGAGACAGATGATGAGCACGCGTCACACTCCGCGTGTGTGTGTGTGTGTGTGTTTGTGTGTGTGTGTGTGTGTGTGTCGCACCCGTGAGGTGTGCAGCGCGTCTGTGAGCCCAGTGTGTGTGCAGACAGATGAGGCGAGGAGCGAGGTCGACGTGTCCTCCAGACGTGAGTCTGCGCCGGGACACGGGAAGGACACGCTCCGCAGGAACTGGTACCGCACCGCTAACGACTGAGAGAGAGACACAAACACAGACCAATCACAACACAGACTGATTCCTGAAGGGTCATGTGACACTGAAGACTGGAGGAATGATGATTTGATCACAGGAATAAAGAACACTTGACTATATATATTCACACAGAGAACAGCTGATCTACACTGGAGTGTGTGTGTGTGTGTGTGTACAGCTGATCTACACTGGAGTGTGTGTGTGTGTGTGTGTGTGTGTGTGTGTGTGTGTGTGTGTGTGTGTGTGTGTGTGTGTGTGTACAGCTGATCTACACTGGAGGAATATTACACTGATTTACGATCAGATTCATGAGCAGAACGAGAGAATAGAAGTGAAGCAGGACAGAGGAAGACAGGATGACACGAGAGGGCAGGTGGAGGTGAAGAGACAGGTGTGTGTTCAGCACTTAAGACCAGCGGCTCGTGATTAAACACAATTATCCTCATTTTCTGTGTCAGTTCCCACAGCGAACACACACACACACACACACACACACACACACACAGACGGGTCATTAATATGGAACCGGTCTGTGTTCATTAAAGCCTGCTCGATGCATAAATTAGAGGCGGTAATTAATGGCAGCTACAGGACCTGAAAGAGAATCGTGTGCAGCTTCGGCTAGAAATTAAACAAAACGTTCCCACAATCCTCTGGGCAGGACTCTTATCATAGAGCTGTGGTTTTCTAACTGTTTTAAGAGCGACCCATATATAAAGGCCTACAACCAGTTACACTCAAACCAGTCAAGCCAAGCATAAGGGCATAAAGCTTAATCTACAATGGGCCGCTCGACTGCTTCTCCATTAAACCACTAGATGGCACACAAATTCAGCTCAGCACTTTTCCACACAACCGCTTTTGATTATTAATGTATTCGCAACCAAAGTTGATTCTGCACTAATTTGAAAGCTAGACCTGTATATGGGACGCTAATTAACTGGTTAACTGTTAACCAACAAGAATAAAAAAAAAAACAGGTAAGTCACCAATAAGACGCATTTGATTGCATTCAGACAAATAGATCAAGCGAAACGTTATAATGTACTACAAACAATTAGCCTGGATGCCAGCCGAGCTTAGCCCCGCCCACAAAATTTGAGGTTGGGCAGTTCGGTCTGGACTTAATCCGTTGTGGAGCAACTAAGCCCAAACAGAAACTGTTCGGACCAATGAAATTGTCAGGGCGGGCTTTAGATGATGATGGACAGATGAACAGTAACGTCCTCATCGACGTCACCACAGAGCGCTTGGGTTGAATCCGTTCTAATCCTAAACAGAACTTCTTTGAGCATTTGCGTTCACCTTCACCATCTCTCTCAGACATGAGGATGGTGTTGGTGAGTACTCCGTGCATCCTTACATTCTTTTTTACAACACCGGCAAACATCGTTTACACTCATACACTCATTACTCACAAGCCCAAAACTAGTCCAAAACTAGCCCAAAACAAGCCCAAAACTAGCCCCAAACAAACCCAAAACTAGCCCAAAACAAGTCCAAAACTAGCCCAAAACTAGCCCCAAACAAACCCAAAACTAGCCCAAAACAAGTCCAAAACTAGCCCAAAACTAGCCCCAAACAAGTCCAAAACAAGCCCAAAACTAGCCCAAAACTAGCCCCAAACAAACCCAAAACTAGCCCAAAACTAGCCCCAAACAAACCCAAAACTAGCCCCAAACAAACCCAAAACTAGCCCCAAACAAACCCAAAACTAGCCCCAAACAAACCCAAAACTAGCCCATAACTAGCCCCAAACAAACCCAAAACTAGCCCCAAACAAACCCAAAACTAGCCCCAAACAAACCCAAAACTAGCCCAAAACTAGCCCCAAACAAACCCAAAACTAGCCCCAAACAAACCCAAAACTAGCCCCAAACAAACCCAAAACTAGCCCATAACTAGCCCCAAACAAACCCAAAACTAGCCCCAAACAAACCCAAAACTAGCCCCAAACAAACCCAAAACTAGCCCAAAACTAGCCCCAAACAAACCCAAAACTAGCCCCAAACAAACCCAAAACAAGCCCAAAACTAGCCCAAAACAAACCCAAAACTAGCCCCAAACAAACCCAAAACTAGCCCCAAACAAACCCAAAACTAGCCCAAAACTAGCCCCAAACAAACCCAAAACTAGCCCCAAACAAACCCAAAACTAGCCCAAAACAAGTCCAAAACTAGCCCCAAACAAACCCAAAACTAGCCCAAAACAAGTCCAAAACTAGCCCCAAACAAACCCAAAACTAGCCCAAAACAAGTCCAAAACTAGCCCCAAACAAACCCAAAACTAGCCCAAAACAAGTCCAAAACTAGCCCCAAACAAACCCAAAACTAGCCCAAAACAAGTCCAAAACTAGCCCAAAACAAGTCCAAAACTAGCCCCAAACAAGTCCAAAACAAGCCCCAGTTCCGGAAAGAATGGCGTTTGGGGGGTAGAATGTGTTTTTTTGGCAGGGTTGTCTGCTAAAATTCGCATTGGCTAATATCACATAATTGGGGCGTGCGCTTCAACCCGCAGACGTGTAAAAACAGCCCACAGGAAAACCACGGACTCGCCAACACTGTGTGCAGTTGAGTTCTGTTGACATTTGACAACTAACGTCATACGTTTTTTTTTTATTTGATGTATTATCTTGTAACGTTCAGCCAAAGTTGGGTGGGTTACAATATTTGAAATGGGGTGAGATTTACTGTGTGAGATCTTTAGGCATGAACCAGAGATGAGATTCATTAGAAATGGTGTATTTACAAAGCTCACCTGAGACTTTAAAACCACAGGAAAACTAGCCCAATGTACCACACCCTAAAACAGGCCAAGCATCCCAGTGTGATGAGCCTCCCAGTGTGAGTGTCCTCCAGTGTATACACACACTCCAGAGAAAGAGAGTCCAGACGTGTGCAGCTGTGTCTGAAAAGCGGAGTCCACAGGCTGGAAACTCCACTGTTAGTGATCTCTTCTCCCTGTTTGTTTCTCAAGCTGCTCTCTTTATGCTCATGCATTTCCTCCATCACAGGCCAACCCTTAACTACTTAAAGACATACACACACTTAAGATGGTAAGAGGAATAAAATGGAAAACATGTAAACCAATTCAAACTCTATTATACACATCACTGAATTAAATAGAGCGGATAAAACATGTCTCTCATGTGACTCGATGTCCCTCGTACCAAGCAAGTTGTTCTTTTAATTGTTAAATTTAACTTTAAATACATGTTGTTGGATTGAATGTTAATTGTTGTTACTTGAAGATTTAATCAAAACTAAAAATTAATAAAATAAAAAGTTGCATTGGGTTGCGTTGCATTGCCACCTTGTGGAATAAAAGTGAATTGCAGTTATTCCGTCTTTATAGATTCATTTATTATTGTGCAGGAAAAAATATATGTTCACTCTTACACACCTCGGGTCGTTAGTGACCCTATACGACTTTGACAAAACAAACTAGTGGAAAAACAGGCATTCAGTTATAATTGTATTATTTTTTTCTTGTTATATTGTTTAAAATGGATTGATTGAGGAATACTAAAAAGGTTGATGTCTAACTTTAAAACATGAATGATGAGGAGGAGGAGGAGGAGGAGGAGCAGGAGGAGGAGGAAGAGGAGGAGGAGCAGGAAGAGGAGGAGGAGGAGCAGGAAGAGGAGGAGCAGGAGGAGGAGGAGGAGCAGGAGGAGGAGGAGCAGGAGGAGGAGGAGGAGGAGCAGGAGGAGGAGGAGGAAGAGGAGGAGGAGGAGCAGGAAGAGGAGGAGGAGGAGGAGCAGGAGGAGGAGGAGGAGGAGGAGCAGGAGGAGGAGGAGGGTAGTGAATGACGCCTCGGGTCACTGAAGACCCAGGGTATGCATTTAAGGGTTAATATAAGAGATTATATTATTTATTTTATTGTCACACACACCTCGGATGACTTGAGGGTGAGTGAATCATGGGCTAATTTTCATTTTTGGGTGAACTATCCCTTTAATTATTTAAGTCAAATATATTTTGCATATTTATATAGGCCTATATGCTTATTTTATGAAACTTTTTTTTTTTTTATCATCCTGGCGACCCATTTTTTAAGTCATGCGACCCACCCGAGGGTTTGAAACCACTGTCATAAGCCGCGTTTCCACCGCAGGAACTTTACCCCGGAACCAGGAACTTTGGGGGGGAACTCGGTGTGTTTCGACCGCAGGAACCAGGGTCTAAATGAAGTTCCGGGTAAATATTTCCCCCTCCAAACGGCCCTGCTCCCGAGGTGGTACTTTTGAAAAGTTCCCGAACTTTCGGGGGTTGGACTTGGGTGCTGAACATGCTGATTGGTTGAGCTCACGCAGCATTTTATTTCAACCGCCATTTTTAAAAGTCTTTTGCGAGGATCGAACAGCGTTCAGTAAATATCAGTCTTGCTCTTTCTGTCCGATGGCCCGCGTTCGTCTCAGCCATCTCACGGTCAATGTCCGTAATAGCTGATAATAACATACTTTGTCATATTTTAAATATAGCTTTACGAATACGCTTTAGTATCAGTGCTCGTCTCTTTTCCGCCGTTTTGTTAATGACCTCTTTAGTAAACCGATACATAACCAGCAAAAGCAGCGCTGCTTGCATCTCCTCCACTTGTTATTGTTGCAGACATGTATCGCGCAAAAATTATTACTGTCCGTCGCTGACTGGAAGGAGCAGTCGCGCCGCGTGCAGTCCTACATCACCGGACTAATTTGCCTAATCTTCCCGGTACTTTAGACCGCGGTGGAAACGCAGACAGTAGCAGGTCTGGGGGAGAAAAAGTTCCTGGGAAAAAAGTTCCTGGTACAAATAGTTCCGGGTAATTTCGGTGGAAACGCGGCTATAGAGTCCGACAACAAACACACATGACGTGCTGGTGAACAATTCAGGTAGACATGTGAGATATATCATGTGATCCATCACATGACATCAGAACTCTTAAAGGCACAGCGCTGCTCTGATGTGTGTGTGTGTGTGTGTGTGTGACGGACGCTCACCTGCAGTAGTTCCTGCTGTCGTCTGCGCTCTTCCTCCATCAGAGCCGTCACATGATCCTCCTGCGTCTGCAGCCCTGATGACATCACAGCCGAGAGTTCGGATGTTTAACGCACATTTGCGTATAACAGAAGTTTACAGCATTTACCGCCATTATAAAAGCTCAAGGATTTGAACATTTGAAAAAGTGAAGAATTTAAGACAGTAGTATTTTTTTTTTTATTAGAAAAATTATTAATTGGATTATTGAATATATCATTTAATTAATAGTATTATATTGTAAAAAATTGTGTAAAACAAATAGATCATATCGCCTTAATATTACTTGGCACCATAAAATTTCCCTAAAAAAATACAAAATGTAAAAAAATACAAAAATATATAACTGAATTTGTGAGGGGGCGGAGTCTGAGTGTGACCCAGGGTTAAAACCATAGATATGCATAATAAAGGCTAGATGTCTCGTCCGCGCTGCTGGCCAATGGAGGGCGGCGTCCGCACCTGGCGGCCATCTTGCCACAGTCAGCTCGCTCACTCATTGTGTGTTAATGGTGCGTGTTCTTTTTAAATAACCATAACTGGCTCAATTGTCTACCGATTTTCAAACTGTTTGGTTTGTTATAAACGTCAGAGATGTAGTTATGACACTGCATACTTATGAATAATTCATAATTTATTCAAGCATCCAGAAGTATAGCCACGTTAATAACGTTTGTAAGAAACCAAACCATTTGTAAATCCGTCCAGATTTCAGCGAGATAAGAGTATTTGTGTTCAGATCGCTCGCCTTACATCAGGAGCCCGCCACAACGTTTGCCAGAGACAAGATGGCCGCCATAAGACATCTAGCCTTTATTATGTGTATCTATGGTTAAAGCGGTTACCTCGAGGCGTGCTGGATGAGGCCCGTCCGGGAGTGAACACTTCGCCGTCGTTCATCAGGAGCCTCCGTTTGACCCGAGACACTCCCTCATGACCTCCCGTCTCAGGGGTCAGCTGCATCCACAGAATGGAGGGGGCGTCGACATCATAAGACGAGCCAATCACGGAGCGTTCTGCTTCCTCTGCGCTTGAATGATGAGCGGTTTGGCTCGAGTTTGCGTTCTCCTGACCGATCCCACAATCCTCCAGCTGGAGCGTTTCATCGAATGTGGTTTGTTTCGTGGCGTTATCGGTCGGACTTCCTGTTTGCTGTGTCTGTGAGAGCGTGAGCGTGGACTCCAGGTCTGAGATCAGCGCTTTAAGGCTGGACAGGTTCAGCTCTAGCTGAGTGATCTGCTCCGTTTGCTCTGACATCATCCCGGTGTTGCTGGCTCCAGCCGGACCGCTCGCAGCTTTCCGAATCGGGCCGGGAATCCCGCTGGATTTCTTGGTGCTGCGCACGGGACTCCGGCAGAACTTGGGCGTTGGGATGCTGGTGAATCTCTTCCTCGCTGAACATCTGGAGACGCCGAGCGGCCTCCGTCTGGAGTCGTACAGAGATCTGGCCGTGACAGGAAGTGCTGTGGACGTGGCCCGAGGGAGACTTTGATCCGTCTTCTCCTTCCTCAGCTCTGTCTTACACACATCCTCGTTCTCCTTATCGGACAGGCTGTGCTCGTCGGCGGCGGGTTTGAGTGCTCTGGCCTGGCGCTGGCGCCGCCGGTACTCCTGGGATTTCTTCAGCAGGTTTTGAAGGCTCATTGGATACGGACCTTCATCCGAGTCATTCACTAGTTCTGTGGCGTGTTTTAAAGGCAACACGACATCCTCCTCCTCCTCCTCCAACAATGCTCCATCTACTGGAGCGTGACTGATTATGTCACTTCCTGTAGCGGTCGGAAGTGTCGCTCCAGCCGGTCCCGCGTCTCCTTCAATCCAGCTGGAGTGACAGGTGACATCTGTGTTGTCGTTGGTCACGTACCCCGATGACATCATCATCTGGCTGTGAGAGTGATGGTGTGTTTTGCATCCGACGCCCTCGAACAGAACCGTGATCTGGCTGGTGCGCAGCGACTCGTCCTCTTGAGAAGCTCTCAGCTGATTGGCTGATCGGGCAGTTGACGTGAGTGGAGCGGATGAGATGATGTCATCACTCTTGTATGCGTGGCGTTCAGCCTCACTGATCGTCGCGTCGGTAAACTGAAGGAAGAGCACAATATATATTTATATATATATATATAAATATATAAAATAAAAGTATTTAATATCGTTACAGAATAACAGTAAGCAGAATTTCTACAGTCAAACATGAATTAAAGGTGCAGTACGTGATTAGTAGCCAATCAGCAGTAAGGGGCGTGCCCATTCATTAGGGGGAGGAGCCTGTGTTGCATGGGCTGCATCCAAAATCCAAAAAAGTAGGTGTGACAAAAGAAGCATGTCTGTGTTTTGAGTAGACAAAAGGTGCCCAGATGAAGTGGACACTATCCCATGAGGCCCTGGGACGCCGGTAGGTCACGTGATCATGGCGAATGTAGAACGTCCAGATTACATTCATATTATATAGAACATACTTTTTTAGCGGTCGTGATTCAAAATAAGAGTGATTTTGGACCTGAATTTGGGGGCGGAGCTATAAAGATAGGGGCGTGTTTGTTTCGGTGGTTTCAAATATCAACAGCGTTTCTTGGAAATTGCTTACTGCGCCTTTAAGAAAGTAAATAGAGGAAATGTTGATGTATGATTAGATTGAAGCTTTTAAGGTACAGTGTGTAATTTTTTCAGAACAAAGGCGTGTCTTGACTCTTGAGTGGGCGGAGCTTTTATTCTGCCGCGAGCGCGTCCGCTTCTTCCGCTCATGCGTGTGTGTGTTTGATCCTCTCACACACATGTGAGTGTGTTAAAGTGATGTTGTGATGTCGGCTGGGCGCTACTATGAGACACTTGTTCACTCTGCAGTGAGCGAGATCATATGAGGCGGGAAAACATGGCACTCTGTGCGCTAAACCAACAACAGCAGATTTACACAATCAGACTAACTGTGTTGAGCTGGAGAACAATGAGCAGTTTCTGTCCATCAATGATCCAAACAGTGGCTAATAAAACACATCAGATATTAGTGTTGCCATGGTTACCGCACAATAACACCGGGGATGATGTCACTGATGGGCGGCGCACACACACAAATATGTTTAAAATACTGATTTCTCTGGATTTAAACATTCAAGATTAAATACACAAGTCAACACAATATATAACACTGATCTAGTGGCTTTGGGGAATTTTAATCCTAAAATCTTACATATTGTGCCTTTAATAAAAAGCTGCATACATATACTAATATATTAGCCATTAAATAAACATAAGAACCAGTCTATGGAGACTCACGCTGATGTGAGACTCTTCCTCACTCCTCCTCTTCATCAGTCTCACGGCTGTTTCTCTCAGTCGTCTCATCTCGTCTCTCTGCTGCTCATTCAGCTAATCAACAAACACTCATTAGCATATGTGCATGTATAATGAGAGGATCTGAATATGATGGTGATACTCATACCAGAGGAGGAAGAACACGAGATCCACGGAACACAATCACTGATGAAGGAGTGTGCGAGTCATCATCATCTTCATCATTAGTGTAATGACTGTTATAAACTCTCTGAGTGAAATCTTCATAACTCTCCATGACTGAAACACAGCACGATATTACAACTAACACATATGATGTTAAAATCTCCTAAAACGCACTATATAAATAGCAAAACGGCTGTATTAACGTGTATAGCCATGTAAAGAAGAATTGTATAATTATAAATCATTGTTTTAAGCGTTTACCTGCGTGTGTGAAGTTAAATCTTCCTCATGTTTGTTTACACTCGACCGCTTCCGCTCTCAATAACGGCCGTTAAACGCGGACTGGAGTTTCTCCTCACGCGGATCCGGACCAATGAAAGCAGCGTCTGTTTAAATCTAAACAACATTTCAACGCGCGATTTGCAAATTACGTTTATTATTTATGCTACATATTAGATTTCGGATGTGTCAGTAAAACAAATTCATTTTAACACCACTCTGTAGTATATAATCCAGTCCGCGTTTTCCATACCCCCCGACGCGCGCAATTCAAGCGCTGATATTAGCGGGAAAGAGGCTCTACTGCCCCCTAGAGACCCGGATGAACGGATTTCGACAGTATTACAGACAGAACAAAAGATCACAATGAGTGTTTTATCATCAGCGGTTATTACCTGACATAACAGGCTTGTTTAAATCAGCGTGTCTCGGATAGAAATTAGCAAAATCTTTAAGTTTATTCTTAGAAAGTTGTGATCTCACACTTTATTATATTTTCATATTTCAAAACGATGATGAAAAATCATTCACAGAATAAATAAATCATATACGGACTAATCAACAGTCTAGATTCAAGCTAAAACCAGTCATAAATCTGATAAGCTAATGTTGTACATCATAACATTCATCCTACATCTTGATAAGACATTTTTAAATAATATTACTAAATATTTATTTATATATACAGCAAAGATGAGTAGCTCTATGTTCACATTTCTATAGATATTCCCAGCTAAAAAAAAAATATGTTCCAAGAACATTTTGCTAACATTTACAATTAAAGGCACACTATGTAAGATTTTTGGATTCAAATATCCAAAAGCCACTAGATCAGTGTTATATATTCTGTTGACTTGTGTACTTTATCCCAACTGTTTCCAAGAATGTTTAAATCCAGAGAACTCATCAGTTTTACCCAGTGTGTGCGTCGCCTATCAGTGACATCATCCCCGCGTCACCCTCCGGTGTTATTGTGTAGAAACCATGGAAACACCAAAGACGCTTTAAAGGAACACGCCAACTACTTGGGTCTTTATCTTATTCCCTGTATCCTCCAGAGTTAGAGAAGTCCATACACACCATTATCATCTCCGTGCCATAACTCTGACGCACCCACCGCTAGCCTAGCTTAGCACAAAGACTGGAGGTAAACGGCTCCAGCTAGCCTAGCTTAGCACAAAGACTGGAGGTAAACGGCTCCAGCTAGCCTAGCTTAGCACAAAGACTGGAGGTAAACGGCTCCAGCTAGCCTAGCTTAGCACAAAGACTGGAGGTAAACGGCTCCAGCTAGCCTAGCTTAGCACAAAGACTGGAGGTAAACGGCTCCAGCTAGCCTAGCTTAGCACAAAGACTGGAGGTAAACGGCTCCAGCTAGCCTAGCTTAGCACAAAGACTGGAGGTAAACGGCTCCAGCTAGCCTAGCTTAGCACAAAGACTGGAGGTAAACGGCTCCAGCTAACCTAGTTTAGCACAAAGACTGGAGGTAAACGGCTCCAGCTAGCCTAGCTTAACACAAAGACTGGAAGTAAACGGCTCCAGCTAGCCTAGTTTAGCACAAAGACTGGAGGTAAACGGCTCCAGCTAGCCTAGTTTAGCACAAAGACTGGAGGTAAACGGCTCCAGCTAGCCTAGCTCAGCACAATGACTGGAGGTAAACGGCTCCAGCTAGCCTAGTTTAGCACAAAGACTGGAGGTAAACGGCTCCAACTAGCCTAGTTTAGCACAAAGACTGGAAGTAAACGGCTCCAGCTAGCCTAGCTTAGCACAAAGACTGGAGGTAAACGGCTCCAGCTAGCCTAGCTTAGCACAAAGACTGGAAGTAAACGGCTCCAGCTAGCCTAGCTTAGCACAAAGACTGTAAGTAAACGGCTCCAGCTAGCCTAGCTTAACACAAAGACTGTAAGTAAACGGCTCCAGCTAGCCTAGCTTAGCACAAAGACTGTAAGTAAACGGCTCCATCTAGCCTAGTTTAGCACAAAGACTGGAAGTAAACAGCTCCAGCTAGCCTAGCTTAGCACAAAGACTGTAAGTAAACGGCTCCAGCTAGCCTAGTTTAGCACAAACACTGGAAGTAAGCAGCTCCAGCTAGCCTACAGCTCAATAAGTGACAAAATAACTCCAACATTTTCCTATTTACATGTTGTGATGTGTGTAGTTACATCGTGTACTAAGACCGACGGAAAATGAGAAGTTGTGATTTTCTAGGCCGATATGGCAGGAACTATACTCTCATTCCTGCGTAATGATCAAGAGCTGTGAGCCGTCCCATGAGTGCAGCGGCGCAATGATAACACACAGCGCCTGAAAATAGTCCCCAGTGCTTTCTGTGTGAGCCGGTTGTCACGTTGGTTATGTTGACAGACGTTAGCCTATTTTCAGGCTAACTGGAGCCATTTACCTCCAGTCTTTGTGCTAAGCTAGGCTAGCTGGAGCCATTTACCTCCAGTCTTTGTGCTAAGCTAGGCTAGCTGGAGCCGTTTACCTCCAGTATTTGTGCTAAGCTAGGCTAGCGGTGGGTGCGTCAGACAGAGTTATGGCACAGAGATGAGAATGGTGTGTATGGACTTATCTAACTCTGGGGGATACGGGGAATAAGATAAAGACACAAAAAGTCGGCGTGTTCCTTTAATATGCGACGCAAGTTTAGGAGCGCATTAGCTTGTCCAGGCTGATAAATGCAGGGTTTTTTTTGGTCATGATTCGAATGTTTAGACACAACATTTATGAGAAAGTTGTTGTCAGATTTCAATGGTGAAGCTTGGCGAACAGTTTTGGAGAATTTGCCCCCCTTCAAAGAGAGATAGGAGCTGCACTCACACGCCCCAGAGGCGTTTCCAAGATGGCCGCTGAGTGAAAGGAGTTGAAAAACGTTAGGCAAACATCCAACTGAAAGTCTCAGGAAAAAAAGTTCCATGAACAATGTTTAAATAATGTTTTACACTAATAAAAGCCAGATAACTTTGAACGGTCTATTAACGTCTATAACTGTGATTGGGTTAATAAAGGCACAGTGTGTAATTACTCGACTCGGAGGCGTGTCTTGACTCGTGAGTGGGCGGAGCTTTTATTCTGCCGCGAGCGCGTCCGCTTCTTCCGCTCATGCGTGTGTGTGTTTGATCCTCTCACACACATGTGAGTGTGTTAAAGTGCTGTTGTGATGTGGGCTGGGCGCTACTATGAGACACTTGTTCACTCTGTAGTGAGCGAGATCATATGAGGCGGGAAAACATGGCACTCTGTGCGCTAAACCAACAACAGCAGATTTACACAATCAGACTAACTGTGTTGAGCTGGAGAACAATGAGCAGTTTCTGTCCATCAATGATCCAAACAGTGGCTAATAAACACATCAGATATTAAAGCGCCTAGTGTTGCCATGGTTACTGCACAATAACACCGGGGATGATGCCACTGATGGGCGGCGCACACACACACGGGGCGTGTTTAAAATACTGATTTCTCTGGATTTAAACATTCGTGATTAAATACACAAGTCAACACAATATATAACACTGATCTAGTGGCTTTGGGGTATTTTAATCCTAAAATCTTACATATTGTGCCTTTAAAAAATGTTAAGGTAAAAACGTTCCATGAATGATGTATAAATAATGTTTTTTGGGCAAACACTAATAAAAGCCAGATAACTTTGAACGGTCTATTTGCGTATAACTTTGAGAGAACCTTCCCAATACCAACCTGCAAATCAAAATCATAAAATATATATATATATATAATATGCGTGTTTTTGTTTGTACACAACAGGAGGAATTGAAACCATCCGGAAAGAATCTTCAGTTTATTTCCATTTTCAGACCTTGATGAAGACGAGGCTCCAGACAGGAAGTGACATCAGTGACGGTCAGAAGAAACACAGATCTGTCTGCACCTAGACGTCTCTCATGACTCTGTCATGTTTTACTAATGTCAGGCCAAAAATACGCCCGCCGAGAGCGGCTTCAAACTAGGTCATCTGCTACCTTTCTTTCTTTCTCTCGCTCTCAGCCTCTCTTTTCAGGGTCCATGGAAAAAAATAAAATAAAATGTGGCAATGCTATTCAAGGCACACCTAAAAAAAGGCCTTAATTCAGGAATATTTCAAATTTAGGTCATTAAATGCTCACAACCCAGGTCTGTTTTTCAAAATGTATTTATTAGTCATATACAAAATAAAGTAAGCTGTATATCAACAAACATACAGTATATACATCAATAAATTAAAGGACGCCCCAGACTGACTGATACAGTTAATTTCATCATTATATACCAATACGTTATATTACTTATCTACAAATTGCAAAAGTACAATAACTTAGTTGATAAATACTTACAATTAAATGGACTTTCACGGTATCTATATTTCCCATACAAAGAACTATGATATCTTAATTTAATACACCCCATACAGAAAAACAACAGAACAGATTCTTGTTTCTTTTTAGACCAAAAAATCCATCGTAATAAACTCACAGCAATTTATAGCTTGACATTTCTGACCGTTTACACCCCGGACCAGGGGGGGGGGGGGGGGGGGCAATATTAAGGAGGTCAAGTGCGTCTAAAATCATGTGATTTCACAGAGAGAGAGAACGCATGTTTCAGGCTGCCACCAACAACAGTGAGATACAGGGCTCTTCCCAAATCTAGAGGGAAAGACATCCCAAAAAACGACAGAGTTAATGATTGAACCCTTTCCAGCGAAAGCGTGCCGTTAAACCCTAACAACGGGAGAAATTAACTCTTCGAAGATTTGTAGACTCATTTTTCTTGCACCTGAAATCTTATGGCGTGTCCCACGAGGCCCTGGTGGGAAGCGCAGAAACACACCGGGGCATGACAAGAACGAATAAAAGTCAAGATAATGTGGAAGTCTGAGAGTTTGCGGGAGAAGTAGGACAAAGCCTCCAATTCAAAGGGAGTTCAGGCTTTGCCCGGCAACAGACCGGACGCTTGGGAGCGCAGAGAGAGTCTCTGACCCCTCACATTAAGAACTACGAGCGGATTGGGGTGATTTTAAAGAGATGTGAGTGTTTTGGCTGCAGGATTGTCTTACTTTACTGTTAAGAAGCGAATGGCCTCCTGGGACACGGCACTGTTTCTAACGGGGGGGGGGGGGGGGGGCTCATTCAAATGAAATGATAGACGTTAAGGGTGCAGTAAGTAATTTCTGAGAAACACTGTTGATATTTGAAATCACCAAAACAAACACCCCCAAACTTCACAAACACACTATGCAGCACAGGCACCGCCCCCCTAATGAGCAGACACGCCCCTTAGTCCTGAATGGCTATGCTGTACAACACAGGCACCTCCCCCTAATGAGCAGACACGCCCCTTACTGCTGACTGGCTACGCTGTGCAACACAGGCACCGCCCCCCTAATGAGCGGACACGCCCCTTAGTCCTGAATGGCTATGCTGTACAACACAGGCACCGCCCCCCTAATGAGCGGACACGCCCTTAGTCCTGAATGGCTATGCTGTACAACACAGGCACCTCCCCCTAATGACAGACACGCCCCTTACTGCTGACTGGCTACGCTGTGCAACACAGGCACCGCCCCCCTAATGAGCGGACACGCCCCTTAGTCCTGAATGGCTATGCTGTACAACACAGGCACCGCCCCCCTAATGAGCGGACACGCCCTTAGTCCTGAATGGCTACGCTGTGCAACACAGGCACCGCCCCCTAATGAGCACACACGCCCCGTAGTCCTGAATGGCTACGCTGTGCAACACAGGCACCGCCCCCCTAATCTGCGGACACGCCCCTTAGTCCTGAATGGCTATGCTGTACAACACAGGCACTGCCCCCCTAATGAGCGGACACGCCCCTTACTGCTGACTAGCTATGCTGTGCAACACAGGCACCGCCCCCCTAATGAGCGGACACGCCCCTTACTGCTGACTAGCTACGCTGTGCAACACAGGCACCTCCCCCCTAATGAGCGGACACGCCCCTTACTGCTGACTGGCTACGCTGTGCAACACAGGCACCGCCCCCCTAATGAGCAGACACGCCCCTTAGTCCTGAATTGCTACGCTGTGCAACACAGGCACCTCCCCCTAATGAGCAGACACGCCCCTTAGTCCTGAATGACTACGCTGTGCAACACAGGCACCTCCCTCCTAATGAGCAGACACGCCCCTTACTGCTGACTAGCTACGCTGTGCAACACAGGCACCTCCCCCCTAATGAGCAGACACGCCCCTTACTGCTGACTGGCTATGCTGTGCAACACAGGCACCTCCCCCCTAATGAGCAGACATGCCCCTTAGTCCTGAATGACTACGCTGTGCAACACAGGCACCTCCCTCCTAATGAGCAGACACGCCCCTTACTGCTGACTAGCTATGCTGTGGAACACAGGCACCTCCCTCCTAATGAGCAGACACGCCCCTTACTGCTGACTAGCTATGCTGTGAAACACAGGCACCTCCCCCCTAATGAGCAGACACGCCCCTTACTGCTGACTAGCTATGCTGTGGAACACAGGCACCGCCCCCCTAATGAGCAGACACGCCCCTTACTGCTGACTAGCTATGCTGTGCAACACAGGCACCGCCGCCCTAATGAGCAGACACGCCCCTTACTGCTGACTGGCTATGCTGTGCAACACAGGCACCGCCCCCCTAATGAGCAGACACGCCCCTTACTGCTGACTGGCTATGGGTGTGTTTTGGCGCTCAGTCTGTTCCACATTCATCAGCGCTTCTCAGAAATCACTTACTGCGCCTTTAAATGCTCAGTTGCAAAGCCCTTGTTGGGTAAATCTAGACGGCAATTGCTTTCTTTTTTTTGCAGAAACGTTGCGCTTTTACGGACGACAACTTTAAGGACAGAAAACTACATTCCTACCGAGAGGTCGTGACCCCTCCCTACCGCCAGCTGATTTGCATATAGTTCAAAGGATCACAAGTCACCACGACGACCATAACGACAACAAGCCACACCTCCTGGAAGAGAGATCGGAGAACATCATCAGGAGCGTCATTATTGGGCAGTAGTGCTACCTGACACACAAACACTTCAACGGAAATCACATCGTCATCATCATCATCATCATCATCATCATCGTTTGCGAGTAAGCTAGAAGAATTTTTTTTTTGTCTTCAAAACCGCCTATACAATGCCGGACACGCCACAAAACCGCTACCATTGGTTACGAAAGCAATGCCGAGATGGAGCAAAGACTTTGTTACGAAACGATTTCACAGATTAGCCAGTCAGAGGAAGTTATTTCTGTTGATTTACATCGATAATAACAACAAAAACCCTGTCGTACAAATATACCTACAATGACTTGGTTCTTAAAATGCCAGATCAGTGCGGCGGGAAACCACCACATCATCGATGAGAAGTTCAAATCTTCACTCGTTTCATTACTGGAGGAATCCGTGTTTTTGATCGAATCTCTTGAGTGAATGATTCAATGACTCACTCATGAAGACTTGTTTACTGGATGAATCAGTGTTTTTGACCGAATCTCTTCAGTGAATGATTCAATGACTCACTCATGAAGACTTGTTTACTGGATGAATCCGTGTTTTTGATCGAATCTCTTGAGTGAATGATTCAATGACTCACTCATGAAGACTTGTTTACTGGATGAATCAGTGTTTTTGACCGAATCTCTTCAGTGAATGATTCAATGACTCACTCATGAAGAGTTGTTTACTGGATGAATCAGCGTTTTTGATCGAATCTCTTGAGTGAATGATTCAATGACTCACTCATGAAGACTTGTTTACTGGATGAATCAGTGTTTTTGATCGAATCTCTAGAGTGAATGATTCAATGACTCACTCATGAAGACTTGTTTACTGGATGAATCAGTGTTTTTGATCGAATCTCTTGAGTGAATGATTCAATGACTCACTCATGAAGACTTGTTTACTGGAGGAATCAGCGTTTTTGACCGAATCTCTTGAGTGAATGATTCAATGACTCACTCATGAAGACTTGTTTACTGGATGAATCAGTGTTTTTGATCAAATCTATTGAGTGAATGATTCAATGACTCACTCACGAAGACTTCACTTGTTTCATTACTGGATGAATCAGCGTTTTTGACCGAATCTCGAGTGAATGATTCAATGACTGACTCATGAAGACTTGTTTACTGGATGAATCAGCGTTTTTAATCGAATCTCTTGAGTGAATGATTCAATGACTCACTCATGAAGACTTGTTTACTGGATGAATCAGCGTTTTTGATCGAATCTCTTGAGTGAATGATTCAATGACTCACTCATGAAGACTTGTTTACTGGATGAATCAGCGTTTTTGATCGAATCTCTTGAGTGAATGATTCAATGACTCACTCAAAGACTTCACTTGTTTCATTACTGGATGAATCAGCGTTTTTGATCGAATCTCTTGAGTAAATGATTCAATGACTCACTCAAAGACTTCACTTGTTTCATTACTGGATGAATCAGCGTTTTTGATCGAATCTCTTGAGTGAATGATTCAATGACTCACTCATAAAGACTTGTTTACTGGATGAATCAGCGTTTTTGATCGAATATCTTGAGTGAATGATTCAATGACTCACTCATGAAGACTTGTTTACTGGATGAATCAGTGTTTTTGACCGAATCTCTTGAGTGAATGATTCAGTGACAAATACATTTTAACTGTCTCTTGTCTCCACCTACTGGTGTAACGATGTAATTGATACAATCTTTATCTGAAGCGCCAAGTTACTTTAAAAATGTGATTTGCTCTATTTTGATCATCACCGCAGATATCAGTGTTTGAATCAGTGCATTTAAAGGAGTCACTTCCCTGGCATTTAAAGAAAACAACAAAAAGAAGAAGAAGAAGAAAAAAAACAACAACAAATATACCATAGAAACGTATTACACCAAAAATATATAAAAATCACAGGACTCAAACGCAGGCGATGCGGCCGCTTTCCCTCCTCCGTTTGTGTCGCGTCCACTTAAACATGGAATGCACAAACCTTCCGAGAGGGATTGTGGGTAAGCGGTGCTCATCGCCCGCGTCGGGCTGAAATCAGAAGATAAGAGCATCACATCCACGTCGTAAACAACACCGCCACCTCACCAGTACAAATCACACCACACGCGCTAGTCCACAGTTTTACGCGCCTAGTCACTAGAAAAAGCTATTGACTTCAATAGTTAAGCCACTTTTGGTACAATTGCAAAAAAGAGAGCTATCAAACAACATTAGAATTCTTTTTTTAAATGTTTTATAAATAATGCAAGATACTCTGTCATTTTTTTTATATAAAATTCAAGACTCCACCATATAGACAAAGATTCTTAGAATACGTTACGCAATGTCACAGCAACAAAGTTATGGTAAAGCTTGTGAGATTTCACCAGTTTATGTCTTTCAGTCAGTCGCTCAGGAACAGAAACTTGTTTTTTTTTTTTTTTTCACCACATCTCATTTTGTTTTTTCATTCTCTGGATCTACAGACAACAAGAGACATCATAACCTTCCCTGCGAAGGCTACACAACATGAAATAAGCAGATACACAAAGCATCTCAGGAGTGAATGATTCAAATGACTCACTCATGAAGACTTCACTTGTTTCATTACTGGATGAATCAGTGTTTTTGACCGAATCTCTTGAATGAATGATTCAATGACTCACTCATGAAGACTTCACTTGTTTCATTACTGGATGAATCAGTGTTTTTGACCGAATCTCTTGAATGAATGATTCAATGACTCACTCATGAAGACTTGTTTACTGGATGAATCAGTGTTTTTGACCGAATCTCTTGAATGAATGATTCAATGACTCACTCATGAAGACTTGTTTACTGGATGAATCAGTGTTTTTGACCGAATCTCTTGAATGAATGATTCAATGACTCACTCATGAAGACTTGTTTACTGGATGAATCAGTGTTTTTGATCGAATCTCTAGAGTGAATGATTCAATGACTCACTCATAAAGACTTCACTTGTTTCATTACTGGATGAATCAGTGTTTTTGAACAAATCTCTTGAATGAATGATTCAATGACTCACTCATGAAGACTTGTTAACTGGATGAATCAGTGTTTTTGAATGAATCTCTAGAGTGAATGATTCAATGACTCACTCATGAAGACTTGTTTACTGGATGAATCAGTGTTTTTGATCGAATCTCAAGAGTGAATGATTCAATGACTCACTCATAAAGACTTCACTTGTTTCATTACTGGATGAATCAGTGTTTTTAAAACGAATCTTAAGAGTGAATGATTCAATGACTCACTCATAAAGACTTCACTTGTTTCATTACTGGATGAATCAGTGTTTTTAAAACGAATCTCTTGAATGAATGATTCAATGACTCACTCATGAAGACTTGTTTACTGGATGAATCAGCGTTTTTGACCGAATCTCTTGAGTGAATGATTCAATGACTCACTCATGAAGACTTGTTTACTGGATGAATCAGCGTTTTTGATCGAATCTCTTGAGTGAATGATTCAATGACTCACTCACAAAGACTTGTTTACTGGATGAATCAGTGTTTTTGATCGAATCTCTTGAGTGAATGATTCAATGACTCACTCATAAAGACTTCACTTGTTCCATTACTGGATGAATCAGTGTTTTTGAACGAATCTCTAGTGTGAATGATTCAATGACTCACTCATGAAGACTTGTTTACCGGATGAATCAGCGTTTTTGATCAAATCTCTTGAGTGACTGATTCAATGACTCACTCATAAAGACTTCACTTGTTTCATTACTGGATGAATCAGTGTTTTTGAACAAATCTCTTGAATGAATGATTCAATGACTCACTCATGAAGACTTGTTTACCGGATGAATCAGCGTTTTTGAACGAATATCGAGTGAATGATTCAATGACTCACTCATGAAGACTTGTTAACTGGATGAATCAGCGTTTTTGATCGAATCTCTTGAGTGAGCGATTCACTCTGGATCTACAGACATCGAGAGACATCATAACCTTCACTGCGAAGGCTACACAACATGGAATAAGCAGATACACAAACCTCATTTATCGTGTTATTGCCTCGCCGATAAAAGCGAACGACCTCCTGTCTTGCGAACAGACGACTGGCGCACATAAACTGGTGGCAGATTCTGATAGCTACCATATGAACAACATCAGCTGATTCGACTCCGTCAGTGATTGGTCAGTGCATAACTTAGGCTCAGGTAAAGGGAGTTTCTCATTGGCTGATACTCTCTCCTTCAGTTCCAGTCGGCGGAAGAGTTTGGAAGTCTGAACGGTTTAAAGTGTTTTGTGCCTGCAGTCCGTGAACAAAAGGACGGAAAAATGGCGCAACAGCATATCCAAAGAGAACAAAAAACACAACTCTGTATAAAAGGTACAACACTGAATGATCACATATCAAGAGAACACTTGGACCCCATGTGAAAAACACAATACGAAGTCGGCAATATTTGTACAAAATTACAAATCTCACAGCAATATTAGACACATCCACCAGCGGGAGAATTTAGACTTTAGTAATTTGGAGATGGTTTTGGAAGCCCGAGTGAATAAACCGTCGAGGATGTGCTTTCGTGCCACGTTAGAGGAACCGAAGGGTCCGGTCTGTGAGATGGAGCCGCACCTGAAGCCTCATGCACTGACCAACCCTTCTCCTGCGTGCCGCACTACGACCTCGCGTCGGTTTTGGATTTAACTATCGTGATGACACTGGTGGCCCCCACCTTGCCGGGCACGAGGGGCCCGATGACGGAGGCCAGGTGCCCGCGGGGGGGCGCATTAGAGACGGGCAGCACGGGCCCCCGGGCCACAGTCCTGGCGAAGCTCTGCAGAGCCTCGTATTTGGAGCGCAGCGCGTCCAGCTCCACCTTCATACTGGCGTTCTCCGAGGCCAGCTTCTCCACCTCCTGCTGAAGCTCCGCCTTCTGCCGCTCTAGCTCCTCCTTCTGCGTGACGCGCTTGACGCGACAGCTGGCGGCGTAGCCCCGGTTCTTCAGCGTCCGCCGCCGCTGCTTCAGCTGCAGGATCTCCTCTTTGGACAGGCCGCGCAGGTGCTGGTTGAGCTCGCGGACCGACATGGACACCAGCTCATCGTCCGTCAGACTCGTCCCGTTCTCGCCGGGCTCCCTCTTCACCTGCGGACGGAGTAAATCACACGCAATACTCAAACTCATCTAATGAGCCAATAAAAGGCTTTGGTTTAACTTGAAGAAATTAGAAATATATTCATTTTACACAGTAGAATATACCTCTCAAAGTTATAATAATACAGTTTATTATAATACAGAATATATTCATTTTATTATAATATAAAATTATAAAAATATAGGTAACACTTCATTTTAGGGTTCAATTATCGCTATTAACTAGTTGCTTATTAGCATGCATATTAACTGTTTATTAGTACTTATAAAGCATATATTAATGCCTTATTCTGTATGACCGTATTCTGCATCCCTTAATCATACCC
>CM042254.1:51654925-51697425 GCA_023566225.1 Romanogobio albipinnatus
TAGTTTTTGTGTTACTCAGATCCCGGGTCAGACGTAACAACCCAGTATGTGAGTAGTTTTTGTGTTACTCAGATCCCGGGTCAGACGTAACAACCCAGTGTTTGAGTAGTTTTTGTGTTACTCAGATCCTGGGTCAGGCGTAACAACCCAGTATGTGAGTAGTTTTTGCGTTACTCAGATCCCGGGTCAGACGTAACAACCCAGTATGTGAGTAGTTTTTGTGTTACTCAGATCCAGGGTCAGGCGTAACAACCCAGTGTTTGAGTAGTTTTTGTGTTACTCAGATCCAGGGTCAGGCGTAACAACCCAGTATGTGAGTAGTTTTTGTGTTACTCAGATCCTGGGTCAGGCGTAACAACCCAGTATGTGAGTAGTTTTTGTGTTACTCAGATCCTGGGTCAGGCGTAACAACCCAGTATGTGAGTAGTTTTTGCGTTACTCAGATCCCGGGTCAGACGTAACAACCCAGTATGTGAGTAGTTTTTGTGTTACTCAGATCCCGGGTCAGACGTAACAACCCAGTATGTGAGTAGTTTTTGTGTTACTCAGATCCAGGGTCAGGCGTAACAACCCAGTATGTGAGTAGTTTTTGTGTTACTCAGATCCAGGGTCAGGCGTAACAACCCAGTATGTGAGTAGTTTTTGTGTTACTCAGATCCCGGGTCAGACGTAACAACCCAGTGTTTGAGTAGTTTTTGTGTTACTCAGATCCCGGGTCAGACGTAACAACCCAGTGTTTGAGTAGTTTTTGTGTTACTCAGATCCCGGGTCAGACGTAACAACCCAGTGTTTGAGTAGTTTTTGTGTTACTCAGATCCCGGGTCAGACGTAACAACCCAGTATGTGAGTAGTTTTTGTGTTACTCAGATCCCGGGTCAGACGTAACAACCCAGTATGTGAGTAGTTTTTGTGTTACTCAGATCCCGGGTCAGACGTAACAACCCAGTGTTTGAGTAGTTTTTGTGTTACTCAGAACCTGGGTCAGGCGTAACAACCCAGTATGTGAGTAGTTTTTGCGTTACTCAGATCCCGGGTCAGACGTAACAACCCAGTATGTGAGTAGTTTTTGTGTTACTCAGATCCCGGGTCAGACGTAACAACCCAGTATGTGAGTAGTTTTTGTGTTACTCAGATCCAGGGTCAGGCGTAACAACCCAGTATGTGAGTAGTTTTTGTGTTACTCAGATCCAGGGTCAGGCGTAACAACCCAGTATGTGAGTAGTTTTTGTGTTACTCAGATCCTGGGTCAGGCGTAACAACCCAGTATGTGAGTAGTTTTTGTGTTACTCAGATCCTGGGTCAGGCGTAACAACCCAGTATGTGAGTAGTTTTTGCGTTACTCAGATCCCGGGTCAGACGTAACAACCCAGTATGTGAGTAGTTTTTGTGTTACTCAGATCCCGGGTCAGACGTAACAACCCAGTATGTGAGTAGTTTTTGTGTTACTCAGATCCAGGGTCAGGCGTAACAACCCAGTATGTGAGTAGTTTTTGTGTTACTCAGATCCAGGGTCAGGCGTAACAACCCAGTATGTGAGTAGTTTTTGTGTTACTCAGATCCTGGGTCAGGCGTAACAACCCAGTATGTGAGTAGTTTTTGCGTTACTCAGATCCCGGGTCAGACGTAACAACCCAGTATGTGAGTAGTTTTTGTGTTACTCAGATCCAGGGTCAGGCGTAACAACCCAGTATGTGAGTAGTTTTTGTGTTACTCAGATCCTGGGTCAGGCGTAACAACCCAGTATGTGAGTAGTTTTTGTGTTACTCAGATCCCGGGTCAGACGTAACAACCCAGTATGTGAGTAGTTTTTGTGTTACTCAGATCCAGGGTCAGGCGTAACAACCCAGTGTTTGAGTAGTTTTTGTGTTACTCAGATCCAGGGTCAGGCATAACAACCCAGTGTTTGAGTAGTTTTTGTGTTACTCAGATCCTGGGTCAGGCGTAACAACCCAGTGTTTGAGTAGTTTTTGTGTTACTCAGATCCCGGGTCAGGCGTAACAACCCAGTGTTTGAGTAGTTTTTGCGTTACTCAGATCCTGGGTCAGACGTAACAACCCAGTGTTTGAGTAGTTTTTGTGTTACTCAGATCCCGGGTCAGGCGTAACAACCCAGTGTTTGAGTAGTTTTTGTGTTACTCAGATCCCGGGTCAGGCGTAACAACCCAGTGTTTGAGTAGTTTTTGCGTTACTCAGATCCTGGGTCAGGCGTAACAACCCAGTGTTTGAGTAGTTTTTGTGTTACTCAGATCCAGGGTCAGGCGTAACAACCCAGTGTTTGGGTAGTTTTTGCGTTACTCAGATTCCGGGTCAGGCGTAACAACCCAGTGTTTGAGTAGTTTTTGCGTTACTCAGATCCCGGGTCAGGCGTAACAACCCAGTGTTTGGGTAGTTTTTGCGTTACTCAGATTCCGGGTCAGGCGTAACAACCCAGTGTTTGAGTAGTTTTTGTGTTACTCAGATCCCGGGTCAAGCGTAACAACCCAGTGTTTGAGTAGTTTTTGCGTTACTCAGATCCTGGGTCAGGCGTAACAACCCAGTGTTTGGGTAGTTTTTGTGTTACTCAGATCCCGGGTCAGGCGTAACAACCCAGTGTTGAGTAGTTTTTGTGTTACTCAGATCCCGGGTCAGGCGTAACAACCCAGTGTTTGAGTAGTTTTTGCGTTACTCAGATCCCGGGTCAGGCGTAACAACCCAGTGTTTGAGTAGTTTTTGTGTTACTCAGATCCCGGGTCAGGCGTAACAACCCAGTGTTTGAGTAGTTTTTGCGTTACTCAGATCCTGGGTCAGGCGTAACAACCCAGTGTTTGAGTAGTTTTTGTGTTACTCAGATCCCGGGTCAGGCGTAACAACCCAGTGTTTGAGTAGTTTTTGTGTTACTCAGATCTCGGGTCAGGCGTAACAACCCAGTGTTTGAGTAGTTTTTGCGTTACTCAGATCCCGGGTCAGGCGTAACAACCCAGTGTTTGAGTAGTTTTTGCGTTACTCAGATCCCGGGTCAGGCGTAACAACCCAGTGTTTGAGTAGTTTTTGCGTTACTCAGATCCCGGGTCAGGCGTGACAACCCAGTGTTTGAGTAGTTTTTGTGTTACTCAGATCCCGGGTCAGGCGTAACAACCCAGTGTTTGAGTAGTTTTTGTGTTACTCAGATCCCGGGTCAGACGTAACAACCCAGCGTTTGAGTAGTTTTTGCGTTACTCAGATCCAGGGTCAGGCGTGACAACCCAGCGTTTGAGTAGTTTTTGTGTTACTCAGATCCCGGGTCAGGCGTAACAACCCAGTGTTTGGGTAGTTTTTGTGTTACTCAGATCCCGGGTCAGACGTAACAACCCAGCGTTTGAGTAGTTTTTGCGTTACTCAGATCCAGGGTCAGGCGTGACAACCCAGCGTTTGAGTAGTTTTTGTGTTACTCAGATCCAGGGTCAGGCGTAACAACCCAGTGTTTGAGTAGTTTTTGTGTTACTCAGATCCCGGGTCAGACGTAACAACCCAGCGTTTGAGTAGTTTTTGTGTTACTCAGATCCCGGGTCAGGCGTAACAACCCAGTGTTTGGGTAGTTTTTGTGTTACTCAGATCTCGGGTCAGGCGTAACAACCCAGTGTTTGAGTAGTTTTTTGCGTTACTCAGATCCCGGGTCAGGCGTAACAACCCAGTGTTTGAGTAGTTTTTGCGTTACTCAGATCCCGGGTCAGGCGTAACAACCCAGTGTTTGAGTAGTTTTTGTGTTACTCAGATCCCGGGTCAGGCGTAACAACCCAGTGTTTGAGTAGTTTTTGTGTTACTCAGATCTCGGGTCAGGCGTAACAACCCAGTGTTTGAGTAGTTTTTGCGTTACTCAGATCCCGGGTCAGGCGTAACAACCCAGTGTTTGAGTAGTTTTTGCGTTACTCAGATCCAGGGTCAGGCGTAACAACCCAGTGTTTGAGTAGTTTTTGTGTTACTCAGATCCCGGGTCAGGCGTAACAACCCAGTGTTTGAGTAGTTTTTGTGTTACTCAGATCCCGGGTCAGGCGTAACAACCCAGTGTTTGAGTAGTTTTTGCGTTACTCAGATCCCGGGTCAGACGTAACAACCCAGTGTTTGAGTAGTTTTTGTGTTACTCAGATCCCGGGTCAGGCGTAACAACCCAGTGTTTGGGTAGTTTTTGTGTTACTCAGATCCCGGGTCAGGCGTAACAACCCAGTGTTTGAGTAGTTTTTGCGTTACTCAGATCCCGTGTCCGACGTAACAACCCAGTGTTTGAGTAGTTTTTGTGTTACTCAGATCCCGGGTCAGGCGTGACAACCCAGTGTTTGAGTAGTTTTTGCGTTACTCAGATCCCGTGTCCGATTTAACAACCCAGTGTTTGAGTAGTTTTTGTGTTACTCAGATCCCGGGTCAGACGTAACAACCCAGTGTTTGAGTAGTTTTTGCGTTACTCTTATCCCGGGTCAGACGTAACGAAGTAGAAAAAAAGCTAGTATTATAGTAAAAATGATGCTGGGTAAAATTAACCCAACATGTGTTCTGTGTTATATGTACCCAGCCCTTGGGTTGTTTTTAACCCAGTGTAACTTACTAAATAATCAAAAATTGAATTGGAGATTTTTGACACTATTTAATGTTGGTGGCGCTAGAGCGATCGAGTTAGAGACTCCAAAATTGCTGTGGTGAATGTTCAGACTGTCTGTGTGCCAAATTTCAGACGCCCCTACGGGCAGCCAGACCTCACACAAACGAGGATCCTCGAGCTGAGAGACAGAAACGGTCAATCACTGAACACTGCACGTGTTTAATAACTGGACACTGGACTCGTCTCACGCGGCTTCATCTGGACACCAGACTCGTTCCCGCTCACTAATGGCCGTCAAGAGGAGCACGTCCTCCGTCCTCTGGAGTGTTTGAGTAAAGACACATCAGTGTGAGATGATGATGACATCAGCGTTCACATGTTCATTAAGAGACACACGCCACACCTGCCCGCAAAGGTAAAGCGCTTTCTCCTCTCCTGTCTGGATTTCTCTCGTTCCGAGGTTGGGTTTTGGGCGTGTGGAGATTGCAAGAGCGAGCAACACTTCAACACTGCGGGTAAAAACTGCAGCAAAGCGCAGCCGGGATGATGCAACTGGAAGACATCGACTCCAGGCAGAGCGAGAACGCCATCAGGACCAGGAGACATTATGAATATCCATACTTCACTGCGGCACACGGGTTTCCAGGAAAAGTTTCCAGTGAATGTGAAGCTTTTGATGATTATCTTCCTAAACTTTATTTGTAAAAGCCATTAAATGAAATGCGTGTTGCACATAAAACCACTTCACAACCAAATAACAACGTCCAGGAAACCATTCAGAACAGTTTTGCCTTCTAATCTGGTCACACCCAATCAAAACACGCCTCACACACACACACTGGACCTCAAGCCGAGAGACACATGTGACCCGATCCCACACTGAAGGAGGAACTGGAGGCACGTCTCCAGGCGTTTGACCCGTATGAATGGAGTGTGTTCCCGTTCTCTGATGTCCGGACTGCAGTGGTGTGTGTGTGTGTGTGTGCAATTCCCGTGGTGTGTGTCTTAAAACTATGCCACTGTTCTGAGGCGCTGTGTTACTATACTTGAGCTGTATCTTACAGCGTATTTCATCATCGCTCAAAGAGGCCATGGAAAAAGTAGACTCCATTGATCTACACACACACACCCTCCTCCAAAACACACACTCTTTTTTACATTAACTCAGTTAAAACTTAGTTTTTTCTGTGTGGTGGGGCGCGTGGATTCACACACAACGACCTCAAATAACCTTCATCTCTGTGTCCGCTAACACACTATAAAGAGGAACACACACACAGCAGCGGGTTAATGATCATTGAGTGTGTAATGTGTGTGTGTTTATTCTTTACAACACCTGACACACACACACACACACACACAGAGAGAGCTCAACATCTTTCCTGGAGTTTCATCAACCCTCCACACACACACGTCAAGGCTAATGTGTGTGAATTCATTCAGCAAAAACAAACATCAAACAACTGTTGCGTGTGTGTGTGTGTGTGTGTGTGTGTGTGTGTGTGTGTGTGTGTGTGTGTGTGTGTGTGTGTGTGTGTGTGTGTGTGTGTGTCTCACCGATTCCCCCACAGAAGGTAATAAATCTCAGGCTCATCTCCTGCACTGAATACTGAACAATGTTCATTTGTCCTCATAAGCCTGAGCGAGAGATATTTATTAAACAGAGAGAGAGAGAGAGAGAGAGAGAGAGAGTGTGAGTGTGTGTGTGTGTGTGTGTGTGTGTGTGTGTGTGTGTGTGTGTGTGTGTGTGTGTGTGTGTGTGTGTGTGTGTGTGTGTGTGTGTGTGTGTGTGTGTGTGTGTGTGTGTGTGTGTGTGTGTGTGTGTGTGTGTGTGTGTGTGTGTGTGTGTGTGAAGGACACCTGTCCTCCAGCTCAGACACAAACACTCATCACTCACACTGACAACTTCCTGTTAAAAATATCCTTCTCTAATAAATTAAGGATGTTTGGACAAAATAGGACGAATTCAGACCAGCTGTGATTGACTTCCTGTTGAGATGCAAACAAGCACAAACCCTCTCAAGAACACGCCCAGATCTAAAATTAGCCAAAAATCAGAAGGGGAAAAACACACACACACACACACACACACACACACACATGCCATAAAATTACAGTAATCAAAACAGATTTGTCAAGTAAATAATATATTTAATTAAATTTAGTTTAAATTGTGTGTGAGTAACACTGATGATCTCTGTTAGTGGGTGGGGTATATTAGGCAGCAAGTGAACATGTTGTCCTCAGAGTTGATGTGTTAGAAGGATTTGAGCGAGTTTGACAAGGGCCAGATTGTGACGGCTAGACGACTGGGTCAGAGCATCTCCAGAACCGCAGCCACAAAGCACAAATGTTTCAGGAATGAGTTTGAGTCCAAATGGATCTCAATCCAATCGAGCATCTGTGGGATGAGCTGAACAAACAAGCCCGATCCCACCTCGCAACTTACAGGACTTAAAGGATCTGCTGCTAACATCTTAGTGCCAGAGACCACAGCACAGCTTCAGGGGTCTAGAGGAGTCCACGCCTCGAATGGGGGACCAACACAATAATAGGTCATAATGTTATGCCAGATAAATACTTTTTTTTTTTTTTACTTGACCATAACTGTAATTTTTATACAGGACAGAGGAACTGATGCAATCAAACAGGCACAAATGACACACACACACACACACACACACACACACACACACACACACACACAGCCGCATCGCCCTGAATAAAAGAGGAAGAGTATTCTGCTGGGGGAAGAAAGAAAAAAAACGAGAAAAACGACCTGATAGTAAAAAAGAAAAGAGGAAGAACAGAAACTGCGATCTGTTGCAAAACACTGACTGTAAATGCACACATCACATTTCTTCTGGTGATGCAAGTCTCGCGTTTTAAAAAGTTGCAAGTGCAGCAATCAGCCCTCCTCTCGCTCCACACACACTCTACACCTTTATTTAAGATTAACCCGAGGCCTTCCCATCATCCTCCTCCTCATGTCACATGACCGCAGAGATCACCAGCGCACCATCTGTCAGGCGAGAGGCTGTCGTCTCAGCGCTTTCAGAGAACTCTCCCGTTCGCCACGACTTCAATCTCACACACACACACACACTCGCCCATCAGCAGATCCCAGCCTGATCAGATTACACCTCCGCTCCCGACTCTAATCGGCCGAATATCACAATTAGCTGGGATTGTTATTGGGAGATTTCCGGTTAATGATGTAAACAGGCTCTTAAAAGGGTCTAATGGATTTACACGGCTCTCACTAACCGAAGGAAAGCCACACACTCGCCAAACGCTGACAAATTTGTCTATATTTGACCCCCCCACGTGCATCAATGGTCATAATGTTATGCCATGACCCTGTGGCCGGTTCTCCACTGGTCCTTCCTTGAGCACTTTTGATACCTGACTGGACCTGACCAGACTGACCACTGCAGACCGGGAACACCCCACAAGAGCTGCAGTTCTGGAGATGCTCTGACCCAGTCGTCTAGCCGTCACAATCTGGCCCTCTCATCTTGGATTGACATGCAAACACTTGCTAGTACCTCCAGAAAATGTGACCCTTGACCTCAACAGCAGTCGTGCGTCTCACGGGTGTATCTGTGGCAATAGCCAACAATACATCGCACGGGTCAAAATGATCCATTTTTCTTTAATGCCATAAATCATCAGGATATTAAGATCATGTTCCAGGAAGATCTCCCGCAGATCATAACTGTATTAGTGGCTGAGGACTTCACCCGCACAGCTTTAAAGGAGATTTTCCTCAGATTCCAGATGTTCAACTAGTTCGGCTGAATATTGTCCAAACACACATCAATGGACAGATCATTTATTCAGCTTCCAGATTAAAAAACTGACCCTTATGACTGGTTTTGTGGTCACACTCTAAAAAATACTGGGTTAAAAACAACCCAAGTTGGGTTGAAAATGGATAAACCCAGCGATTGGGTTGTTTTAGGCAAACATTTAACCCAACCCATCCCCTGGGTTTGTCCATTTTCGACCCAACTTGGGTTGTTTTTAACCCACCAACCCATCCCCTGGGTTAAAACAACCCATCCACTGGGTTTAAACAACCCATCCCCTGGGTTAAAACAACCCATCCCCTGGGTTAAAACAACCCATCCACTGGGTTTAAACAACCCATCCCCTGGGTTTAAACAACCCATCCCCTGGGTTAAAACAACCCATCCGCTGGGTTAAAACAACCCATCCGCTGGGTTAAAACAACCCATCCACTGGGTTTAAACAACCCATCCACTGGGTTAAAACAACCCATCCACTGGGTTAAAACAACCCATCCCCTGGGTTAAAACAACCCATCCACTGGGTTTAAACAACCCATCCACTGGGTTTAAACAACCCATCCCCTGGGTTTAAACAACCCATCCTCTGGGTTAAAACAACCCATCCGCTGGGTTAAAACAACCCATCCGCTGGGTTAAAACAACCCATCCCCTGGGTTTGTCCATTTTCGACCCAACTTGGGTTGTTTTTAACCCACCAACCCATCCCCTGGGTTTAAACAACCCATCCCCTGGGTTTAAACAACCCATCCCCTGGGTTTGTCCATTTTCGACCCAACTTGGGTTGTTTTTAACCCACCAACCCATCCCCTGGGTTAAAACAACCCATCCCCTGGGTTAAAACAACCCATCCACTGGGTTTAAACAACCCATCCCCTGGGTTAAAACAACCCATCCCCTGGGTTTAAACAACCCATCCCCTGGGTTAAAACAACCCATCCCCTGGGTTTGTCCATTTTCGACCCAACTTGGGTTGTTTTTAACCCACCAACCCATCCCCTGGGTTTAAACAACCCATCCACTGGGTTTAAACAACCCATCCCCTGGGTTAAAACAACCCATCCGCTGGGTTAAAACAACCCATCCCCTGGGTTTGTCCATTTTCGACCCAACTTGGGTTGTTTTTAACCCACCAACCCATCCCCTGGGTTTAAACAACCCATCCCCTGGCTTAAAACAACCCATCCCCTGGGTTTAAACAACCCATCCCCTGGGTTAAAACAACCCATCCCCTGGATTTAAACAACCCATCCCCTGGGTTAAAACAACCCATCCCCTGGATTTAAACAACCCATCCACTGGGTTAAAACAACCCATCCCCTGGATTTAAACAACCCATCCACTGGGTTAAAACAACCCATCCCCTGGATTTAAACAACCCATCCACTGGGTTAAAACAACCCATCCCCTGGGTTTAAACAACCCATCCCCTGGGTTAAAACAACCCATCCACTGGGTTTAAACAACCCATCCACTGGGTTAAAACAACCCATCCCCTGGGTTAAAACAACCCATCCCCTGGGTTTAAACAACCCATCCCCTGGCTTAAAACAACCCATCCACTGGGTTAAAACAACCCATCCCCTGGGTTTAACCAACCCATCCCCTGGGTTAAAACAACCCATCCCCTGGGTTTAAACAACCCATCCACTGGGTTTAAACAACCCATCCCCTGGGTTAAAACAACCCATCCCCTGGGTTTAAACAACCCATCCACTGGGTTAAAACAACCCATCCCCTGGGTTAAAACAACCCATCCCCTGGGTTTAAACAACCCATCCCCTGGGTTAAAACAACCCATCCCCTTGGTTAAAACAACCCATCCCCTGGGTTTAAACAACCCATCCCCTTGGTTAAAACAACCCATCCCCTGGGTTTAAACAACCCATCCCCTGGGTTAAAACAACCCATCCCCTGGGTTTAAACAACCCATCCCCTGGGTTTAAACAACCCATCCCCTGGGTTAAAACAACCCATCCCCTGGGTTAAAACAACCCATCCCCTGGGTTTAAACAACCCATCCCCTGGGTTTAAACAACCCATCCACTGGGTTTATCCATTTTCGACCCAACTTGGGTTGTTTTCAACCCAGCATTTTTTAGAGTGCAAGGGTCACATATAATAATCATACAGCAGCCGTTTTGGACACCATGTTTATATTCACTGCACGGTACACATTGAATCAGTTCATGCATCGCATTGAGAATCGAACCCGTGACCTTTGTATCGCCCATGAACAATATAAAACCAAATCAGTCAATTTATTAATAACTCTGGCTGAAAATACAACTGATCCGGGGCATCATCATCTCAAACTAGCACTTTACCCATAATACAACCAAACTAAAGCAAGCTGTGAAGCAAAAGCACAGGTGCAGGCAGCAGATCTGCGTGTGTTCTGACAGGATTTAATCCTGATCTAATGATGAATGTGCTCAACTAACAACATCCTAAAAAAGCCATGTGAATTATTACAAGCTCATATATATATAATATAGGCTTTATAACAGTATATTGCTGTCTATTGACATGTAAACGCTCCTGATAGAGACACACGGTGATACGCGCAGCGCTGCTGTTACTGATGCACGCGCTCTCTCCGTGCCTCGAAAGCTACCCGGTTCCGCGCGCTCCGATATGCCGTGTTGCCATGACGCCCCGGTGCCCGGGCTCACGTCAAACAAATACCAGCGATTGATGAATCAGCATCTTCCTCATCCGCTCAAATGCCCATTAATACCGCTGATATGATGATTTTCAGCAGCGCTGATCTGAAATCACGCTGATATCAATGATTCCGAGCGCGAGCGCGCGCCCGCGCGGGGTAACGGAATTCAACAAATGCTCCACAAAACTAGTTTCGCCACACGACATAAATAAAACAGGGCATATGTCAAGATACATAAATATAATAGCACAGTATTCCTCACAGATATCATTCAATTGTATATTTATTATCTTTGTGTACTTTCTTAACATCTCAGTTTGGATAAAAGCGGATAAATGTAAACATGTAAACCTTCCACACAAAGACAAATGTGAGAACTTTCAAAATTATTATAACGTCTGAAAAAATGATGAAATGGAATGTTCCCGCGTTTTATTTTTTAAATGAATAAAACGGTTTTAACACCTTTTTAAAAAATAACGTCTTTAACGACATTCAGAAATAACGGTTTCATGAACAAACGGAAACGTTAGCAAAGCGTTCTCAGGAGATATTTTCGTTAGCTGAGGTCTCAAACCCTAGTGTGTTCCCTACCAAGGGCTAGTACGATTCGAAACGAGACAGATGCCTGTGAAATGATGTCAATGTAGGCGAGTAAAATACCATGACACATAATCAGCAGCAGACAACAAAAGTACTACGGTATTACCACCTGATACCATAGTACCGCCACAGTACTTTTACTAAGGGTGTAAACCTGTAGAAATAATTCAGTCGTCTCGCGTAAAAGAGAAATACTAACGCACCTCGAGCCCGGAGGATCAGTGTCCAGCGCAGACGGTTCTGATGAACCAGCAGGTTCCGATTATTCAGATCCAGAGATCCGCGTGTGCGCGCGCGCGCGCGTTTGTGTTGCTGTGTAACCTCTGCCTGACACACACACACACACACACACTCTAAATATAACACAAGCCGAATCCCGCTGATTTCTGCAAATGTTTCAGATGGAAAGCGCCGATCAGAGGCGAGCGGAGCAGGTGATTGATCACAGATTAGGGTGTGTGAGTGTGTATCGATGAGCCCTTTGTCTGTTCGCTGTCATCATGGCTCTGTGTATGTGTGTGTGAATGTGTGTGTGTGTGTGTGGCGGGTTTTAAGCGGAATGACCCGATCGTGATGATTCAGCACGGCGAGCCCTTTAAAACGCGCGTCCCGCTCAACGCGCGCGGCGGCGGCGTCATGGGACGCGCGCACATATGAGCAAACGAACAGTGATATTGATAATATAGTAAACAAACACATATTAATAAATTAGTGCAGCATTAGTACAATTTTATTATTAGCATATTGCTAGAATAGTTGAATATGAGAGGAATTTACATATTCATAATTATAAATAGCCGAGTTCTCCATGTGTGACTAAAAAAGTTGTTTTTGGTGATATAGCTTTAAAATATATTTATATATATATTAGGGCTGTCAAAAGATTAATCACGATTAATCACATCCAAAATAAAAGTTTGTGTTTACATAATATATTTGTGTGTACTCTGTATAATTATTATGTTTATATAAATATTCATGTATATATTTAAGAAATATTTGCATGTATATACTGTATACATTTATATAATTTATATTATATATAAATATAATACATTTTTCTTAAATATATACATGCTTGTGTGTGTTTTTATATATAAATAATAATTATACACAGTTCACACACATATATTATGTAAACACAAACTTTTATTTTGGATGTGATTCATCTTTTGACAGCCCTATTTAAAATATATATATTTTTAACAACTTGTCCATTTATAGTTAAGGATTACATATTCAAATTATTTATGAATTACATATTCATAACTATAAAAGGACATAGTAAAGCCAACATACACTTTTTAATGCATAATAATGTGATTATGCACAGATATAACAGCATATTAGAAACTTTTAAAAAAAATACAAAATGAATAACTTTTTTATTACATTGACAATTTAATTTAAATAATTTTAATTAATAGTAATAATTATATATTTTATAATAATAATGCTTTTTATTCTGAATGTTCTGTATTTAATTCCTCATTATTAGTAAATGGTTCATGTTCTGCACTATAAAAAGAAACTGACATACACTCACACGCACGCGCGAACACACACACACACACCACACACACACAGTGTCGCGCACACTCAGCAAAACAGATCTGAGGTGAGCGGCTCTCGTCCGCGTTAGGAACGCATTCCACATCGACGCACTCACCGAACGCGTCGGGAAACGCCTGGCGCCGCAGATGCCGGTGTCTGGAGGACGCGAGGGGAATCCAGCGGGAGTTTGTCGCTGTTGTCGGCGAATTTGTGACCGGGTTGATCCTCTTTCTCTCGCGCTGAAGCCAGACGTCATATGATTTGGCTTGGTCACGTGGTTTCATTCATGAAGGACCTACGCAACGGCAGCGCGACTCTTAAAGGAACACGCGCATGCTGAGCGCTCATAAACTGAGGAATTAAAAGAGCGTAAATGCAGTCTACTACATTTAATAAACCATAATAAATAAGTAAAACACAATAAACCCAGATAACAATTTTTGGTTCCCAGAACGCTCTGGGAACGTTAGTTTTTGGTTCCCAGAACGTTCCCAGAACAGGCATCCTAACGTTCTCTATTGGTTAGCCAGGAAAGTTTTCTTTACGTAAATAGAACATTCCCCTAACCTTCCCAGAACGTTCCCGGAACGTTCCCCTAACCTCTTTACTCCGATATCATTGACCCTGCGGTACGCCAGTAATCGTCCAGCAATGCCCGCGTCCCAGGGTATAAGCGGCCCATAGGGTATAAGCGTCCCATAGGGTATAAGCGGCCCATAGGGTATAAGCGGCGGGAAAAAGGATGAATGGACGTCAATAATCAGTCGCTACTACAATCCATGTCTTGTTTTGAACTTGTTTAATCAATAGAAATAATTCAAGCACATAAACCTTCATATGGAGGATTAAATAAGATTGAATTATGCATTAATATGTACATTTCGTAACTTGTATCACTGACACTACCACAACCAGGTTTTACGTTTAAGTGCCAAATAACAATGACTTCAACACAATATGTGGTTTTAAAATATGAATTTTATTCACAGACATTAATAATGAATAAAGATGACTTTAACTGGGATGACATTGCATTATTTTCTTACCACTGAATTAACGGAACGCTTCTCTCTTTTGGTCAGTAAACCAAAACTCCTCGGTTAACATCATGTTTTCTTTAATTACTCTCTCAAATCACACTGACATGTACACTGGTATATTTATTCATTATAACATATTATTCAATATCGATAAACTAATGTTAGTCAGTCGGTAAAAACGAAATGACTGTTAATTTTTAAATTCCGCGAGTGCGCGTCTTTCTGTGGAAGACGAAAGAAAGCGCGTGCTGGAGAAGCGCGCGCACATCAGAGGCGCGCAGTAACGAAATATACAAATAAACCTTATAAAAAATTAAATCTGAAAATAACCTGCAGGGAACGTTCTGGGAAGGTTCTCTTTAGGTTATAAACTAACCCCAAAAATAACCTGCAGGGAACGTTCTCTTTTGGTTACAAAAACACAACCAAAAGAGAACGTTCCCAGAACGTTCTTATTTGGTTCCCCACAAAAATAACCAAACGGGAACGTTATGGGAACGTTCTGTGTTTACTGGGAAGCTCTTTAAACACGACATCTTTACAAATAGTACTGAGAATTTTACATATTTTGAACTGGGGACTGATGAGAGTGCACTGCATTTGAATTTGAACTTTGAGACCGTAAAAAAAAAATCGTCGATCGGCGTATGACATCAAAGTGCCGCGAGCGATTCAAAAGCAGAGTCGTATGTTCTTTCGCGGTACTTTGATATCATACGATCACGCAGCGCCAACGCGTCTCGAACAAGCCTAATGTGCCACCCGCCATGTTGTCACTGTCACTCATGACAAATGGAGTCCTTGAAATCGGGTCTCCCCAAACTGTCAGTTAATGATTATTACAAGTATATTAATTTAAAATATGCATAGCTTACAAGAAAATGCGCAATTAGTGCAAAATAAAAACCAATTGAACAAAAGTTGATTAACTGTTAATTAATAAATAACAAGTGAATAAGTGAACCTCATTCATTTGTTTTATTTATGAAAATTGTATTTATTAATTGTATTGTTTTATTTATGAAAATATTTATTATTTATGAAATATTTGGACATTTAACACTTAATTTTACGCATAATCCCGTTAAAGATTATTGAGAGAATATATGTAGGGTAAGTGCAAATGTGTGTATAAACGAAGCTATCAGGCTAATTGTATGCTATGCTAGTACATAAGCTAATTTATACAGACATAAATGGTCATTGCAGTAGCATTTATCATAACATTTTGTAGGAATTGTAATCAGGCGCTAAAGACCCACTTAACACTTACTTAACATCCAAGATGGCGGCTCGAGTACATCGCGAGGCTCAGCGTCTCTCCAGATTCTGCAATTTTGCTGTAATTTTCTTGCTCATCTCGGGTCTGTTCATGCAGAACAGTTGTGCCTTTACATCGTACACACGTTGTGAGATTTTGGATATTGGTTTGCGAATTTCCGACAGTTTTATGGACAATCTTCAACTCCTTCCTGAGATCGCTAGGACGCCCGAGGCTATGCACTCTACCCGGCCGGGCGGAAGTGCTCGCAGGAGGCAGCAAGATCGTAAACAAAGGCGGGGGAAGCGCGGAGGACTAAGAGCTAAGCTAAGGCTAACACCACACCGGCTCTCTTTACCCAGCATTTTCCTTGCTAATGTACGGTCGCTAGTGAACAAAATGGAGGAGATTCGACTCAGCATCACAAACAGCAAGAAACTTTTGAACTGTAACGTCCTAATCTTCACGGAAACCTGGTTAAACAGCGGAATACCGGACACTGCTATTGAGCTAGCGGGACGCCACACACTCCGGGCGGATAGAACATTAGATGGCTCCAGTAAAATCAGAGGCGGTGGATTGTGCATCTACATTAACAAAGCTTGGTGCACAAACTCTGCTATTGTTGGGAGTCATTGTTCAGCTAACCTTGAGTTTCTCATGGTTAAATGTAGACCGTTTTATCTACCGCGGTAGTTCACTTCCGCCATTATCACTGCAGCCTATATTCCCCCGGATGCTGATGCCAAGCTTGCTATGAAAGAACTTCACGCAGCCATCAGTAAACAACAGACTGATCACCCGGAAGCTGCGTTTATTGTTGCAGGTGACTTTAATCACTCAAACTTAAAGTCAGTGCTACCCAAGTTTCACCAGCATGTCCTGTCACACCAGAGGAAACAAAACCTTAGACCATGTTTACACAAACATGGGTGGAGCTTACGTTGCAACACCCCTCCCCCACCTGGGACAGTCAGATCACCTTTCTTTGTTCCTCACCCCCAAATATGCACCCCTCATCAACCGTGTGAAGCCATCAGTGAAGACCATCAAGGTGTGGCCTGCGGGGACAGATTCCACACTCCAGGAAAGGTTTCTAAACACAGACTGGAGTATGTTTGCTTCTCAAGCCACCAGTGGCGCTCACACGGACATTGACTCCTACACCTCCTCTGTATTGGATCATATCAATACCACCATTGACAGTGTTACAACCCAGAAACAGATCACCACATACCCAAATCAGAAGCCTTGGATGAACAGGGAAGAGCGACTCCTGTTGAAGTCACGCAACACTGCCTTCAGATCAGGAGATGCACAAGCCTACAGCACATCCAGAGCAAACCTGAAGAGGGGCATCAAAAAGGCCAAGCACTGCTACAAGTTAAAGATAGAGGGACACTTTTCCAACTCTGACCCTCGACGCATGTGGTAGGGCATTCAGGCCATCAGTGATTACAAACCCACCCACTCCACCCCCGCAGCCACTGATGTCAACTTCCTGAACGAGCTAAATTACTTTTATGCTCGCTTTGAAAGAGACAACAGAGAAACTGCCACCAAGCTCAAACCCTCAGATGACCACCCACCAATCACACTCTCCTCCACAGATGTCTGCAAGGCACTGAGCCGGATCAGCGAGCACAAGGCTGCTGGACCAGACAACATCCCTGGTCGTGTTCTCAGGGCATGTGCGGAGCAGCTCGCTGGGGTTTTTACAGACATTTTCAACCTGTCTCTTGCCCAAGCAGCTGTACCAACATGCTTCAAACGCACTTCCATTGTGCCAGTGCCGAAACACTCTAGCCCGAGGTGCCCTAATGACTACCGCCCTGTAGCACTGACACCCATCGTTATGAAGTGCTTTGAGCAGCTGGTCCTGGAACACCTAAAAGACTCTATACCATCCACATTGGACTCACACCAGTTTGCCTACCGCAGCAATAGGAGCACAGAGGATGCAGTTTCCATGGCACTGCATTCTGTGCTCACCCATCTGGACCATAAGAACACTTATGCACGCATGCTGTTTGTTGACTTCAGCTCAGCATTCAACACTGTCATCCCATCCAAGTTAATAGCCAAACTTGTGGTGTTTGATCAGGATTCACCTGCTCCACGTCCATCACACTCAACACTGGTGTACCACAGGGCTGTGTGCTAAGTCCGTTTCTCTACTCCCTCTTCACCTCCGACTGCAAGCCTGTGTATGGATCTAATTCCATCGTCAAGTTTGCGGACGACACTACGGTGATTGGTCTCATCAGCAACAACGATGAGACTGCCTACAGGGAGGAGATCCAGCACCTGGCCACATGGTGCACTGATAATAACCTGCTCCTCAACACCACCAAAACGAAGGAGCTCATCGTGGACTTCAGGAAAGAGTCAAGAGTCACACACGACACCATCCACATCAATGGAATGGCTGTTGAGCATGTCTCCAGTTTCAAGTTCCTGGGGATCCACATCTCGGCGGACATGTCGTGGACAACCAACACCTCCAGCCTGGTCAAGAAGGCTCACCAGCGCCTCTTCTTCCTGAGGACACTGAGGAAGAATCAGCTCTCCTCGGCTATCCTGGTGAACTTCTACCGCTGCGCAATAGAAAGCATCCTGACCAACTGTGTGGCAGTATGGTATGGGAGCTGCTCTGTTGCGGAGCGCAAGGCACTGCAGCGGGTGGTGAAAACTGCCCAGCGCATCACAGGGACTCCACTCCGGCAGGCGTTTCAGGATCCTCCAGACCAGGACCAGCAGACTTAAGAACAGTTTTTTCTCCAGAGCTGTCTCTTTACTGAACTCTAACCCTCGCTGATCCACTCCCCTCATATACTGCCAACTCTCCTACCTCACATCTGCATTCACTTGTTATTTGCACTACTGGAAAAACTGTTTACTTATGCATCTTGCACTACCATACCTTAACTGGATTATGCTCATTTGCACTGCCGACTGTATTCACAGTACCAACTGTTTACATTTGCATTTTGCACCGTACTTCTAACTGTAATATGCAATCACTTCCACTGCACTTTACACTTTTTCTCGGATAGCTTCTGTCCATACTTCATTGCACTACCTTAATCCACTGCTATATTCCTCAATTTAGCCTAACATATCATTGTATACCTCAATGATATATATATATATATATATATATATATATATATATATATATATATATATATATATATATATATATATATATATATATATATATATATATATATATATTCCGTACATATCCATGTCCTGCACTTATTCATCCATTGTATATCATGCACTTATGCAACCGTTGTATATCCTGCACTTGCTGCTATTGCACTTCTGGTTAGACCTAAACTGCATTTCGTTGCCTTGTACCTGTACTTGTGTAATGACAGTAAAGTTTAATCTAATCTAATCTAATCTAATCTAATCTTTTAAAAACACTCTGAACCAATGGGACCCCAATTCGTCACAACACTACAGTTGCGTTGCTTCACTGCCATTCATAAATCATCTCCTGTGGCCTCATGGGATAGTAAAGTGTCCATCGAATGTGCACTTTGCCTACTGTTTTTCAAATGCTATACGTTCAGACATACTACTCTGTTAAAAGATCAAATACTTCCCTGTAAAATCCAATTGGCTTTATGCACAGCTGCACTACTTCCTGAACTTCAGCTCCTTTGTTTCCTGTCTGCCATTATTGGACAAACTGATTAATCCAGGTGTGTCTGATTATTGTTGTTGTGACTACAGAGGTCTGGCACACCTGGATTAATCATTAATCTGAAGTTCAGGAAGTAGTGTAGCTGTGCATAAAGCCAATTCTCAAATTCTAACTAACACGTTTGAGTTAACTTTACTTAATGTCTTAACTTAATTGTAAAAATTGAGTAATCTGTACTATCCACATACTATACCTTGTTTACTTCAGATTAATTAGATTAATTCATTGGTTTGAATGCCATTTTGCCAAGAATACCATCACCATTATGGAGATCAGTGTTGCCTTGGTCGGGCACTTGGGACATTCATATTATTGTAATTCTCTTCCTATTGATGCAGCGATGCAACAAGAAATCACAGTTATTTGATTTCAAAGGAAGAGGAGTGATAAATATGTTGCTTTTAAAAGTTGACCTAACTTCTGACTGTATAATTAACTATAGTTTAGTCAGAAATGAAGTCACCTTTTAAACGCAACAGTGTAATTCTTTCCCTTCATGGCGTAAATATCGTTTACAATTTTACAACCTTGTGAAACTTTTCATTGGGTTGATATAATCCCTTTATATTTGTGACAATATCTTGCTGTCTTGTACACACACTTCAACATTCAGCGTCAAAACACAACAATGGTAACAACAATACTAAGCCAAGAATAAATCAAGTAAAATATCAAGTATTCTCAGTTCTTTTTTAGTTACTAGAGCTCTTGTGTGAACTATACTAACTTAGCATTTGTTAGCACAACATACTATTTCTATAGGCAGTACATCAACAATGTACTCATGCTGTTAGCGCAAAAATGCTGAGGTGAAGCTACATTGCCTTCATCAGAGTTGCATCAGTGGTGTTCACACAGGAGGAAGCTGACGTGATGATTCACTGCGGTGTAGAAGAACCATCAGAACCAGAGCCCGTCTTCCTCTTTCTCTCTGCAGCCGCCAGCTGTACAGCGGTGATAAAACATATCTGTTCAAACACACACTTCTCTGTTCACACTCCTTCCCAGTAGCTCTATTCAGAGAATATCAGTGCTGCGGAAGCTCCAACTGAAATAAAGAGCTGAAATGCATCTGCAACACGCAAGGCGGTTTTGTGCAGTTGTCTAGATGGGTTTGTGGTGTCTAATGGACTCTTCCAGACAGCTCTCAGCAAAAGTGGCTTAGTGTTGATTCTGTGCCAGGTGTGTGTAAGCAAACTAAGGCCAAGCACAAATTGCCCAATGACCATATCCCAAATATGCCATTCCTGATGCACCGATATGAACATTTTGGCCAATACCGATAACCGATATATTGGCCGCTAAATCTAAATTCAAATTTGTATATCATTTTTGAGAGCCTGATTATGATAAAAAAATGAACATATATCGGCCAATACCGATATGGTGGCCGATGTACCGTAGTAATTACAAAACTTAAAGGAACACGCCAACTTTTTGTGACTTTATCTTATTCCCCGTATCCCCCAGAGTTAGAGAAGTCCATACACACCATTCTCATCTCCGTGCCATAACTCTATCTGACGCACCCACCGCTAGCCTAGCTTAGTACAAAGACTGGAGGTAAACGGCTCCAGCTAGCCTAGCTTAGCACAAAGACTGGAGGTAAATGGCTCCAGCAAGCCTAGCTTAGCACAACGACTGGAGGTAAATGGCTCCAGCTAGCCTAGCTTAGCACAAAGACTGGAGGTAAACGGCTCCAGCTAGCCTAGCTTAGTACAAAGACTGGAGGTAAATGGCTCCAGCTAGCCTAGCTTAGCACAAAGACTGGAGGTAAATGGCTCCAGCTAGCCTAGCTTAGCACAAAGACTGGAGGTAAACGGCTCCAGCTAGCCTAGCTTAGCACAAAGACTGGAGGTAAATGGCTCCAGCTAGCCTAGCTTAGCACAAAGACTGGAGGTAAACGGCTCCAGCTAGCCTAGCTTAGCACAAAGACTGGAGGTAAATGGCTCCAGCTAGCCTACTGCTCATATTACGCAGCTCCTGAAAATAGGCTAACTTCCTTCAACATAACCAATGTGACAACCAGCTTACACAGGGAGCGCTGGGACTATTTTCAGGCGCTGTGTGATATCATTGCGCCGCTGCACTCATGGGACGGCTCACAGCTCTTGATCATTACGCAGGAATGAGAGTATAGTTCCTGCCATATCGGCCTAGAAAATCACAACTTCTCATTTTCCGTCGGTCTTAGTACACGATGTAACTACACACATCACAACATGTAAATAGGAAAATGTTGGAGTTATTTTGTCACTTATAGTGTAGTAGGCTAGCTGGAGCTGTTTACCTCCAGTCTTTGTGCTAAGCTAGGCTAGCTGGAGCTGTTTACCTCCAGTCTTTGTGCTAAGCTAGGCTAGCTGGAGCCGTTTACCTCCAGTCTTTGTGCTAAGCTAGGCTAGCTGGAGCCGTTTACCTCCAGTCTTTGTGCTAAGCTAGGCTAGCTGGAGCCGTTTACCTCCAGTCTTTGTGCTAAGCTAGGCTAGCGGTGGGTGCGTCAGACAGAGTTATGGCACGGAGATGAGAATGGTGTGTATGGACTTATCTGGGGGATAAGATAAAGTCACAAAAAGTCGGCGTGTTCCTTTAACATCTACTACAGTTTTATCATTGGTAGAATATAAAATTCTTCAACACAAGCATTTCAGTCAAACACAATTTATGAAATATGTCAAACCTTTAACCCACGCTGGAAACATCAGCCGTTTAAAAGTAGCCCGATTGATTCCACAGGAAAACCACAGATGTGTTTACAGTTGTCAGATATGAAATCAGAGTTTTACCCCAAACACTGTTGCAGATTGGGCTGTCAAGCTGAAAAAGGACATCATAACAGTAATGTTCTGTGAGAAAGAGACCATGATGTTAGTCATTATTCTCCTTCAATGATACTTTTATGTTTAGTTTGTCCTTTTTGGAGCTTGACTCCAGCTAACAGAAATAAGTCTTAAAGGGATAGTTCACCCAAAAATGAAAATTAGCCAATGATTTACTCACCCCCAAGTCATCCTAGGTGTGTATGACATTCTTATTTCAGACAAATCGGAGAGAATCCTCGTCATGGGCGGGGCTTCTGCCAGCGGCTCGCCTCGTCGTGAAATGGCTGACATGGGCTGTGTTTACACGTCTATTTTGTAAAATCAACTGTTGTGACAAAACGTAGTTTTAAGACTTTTTCAGGTGAGAATGTAGTTGCTTAAAGCTCAAATCTGTGGTTTATAAAGAGAGCTCCTCTCTGAACATGTGATCTGGTGTGTGTGGAGTTGAACATGTGATCTGGTGTGTGTGGAGTTGAACATGTGATCTGGTGTGTGTGGAGTTGAACATGTGATCTGGTGTGTGTGGAGTTGAACATGTGATCTGGTGTGTGTGGAGTTGAACATGTTATCTGGTGTGTGTGGAGTTCAACATGTGATCTGGTGTGTGTGGAGTTCAACATGTGATCTGGTGTGTGTGGAGTTCAACATGTGATCTGGTGTGTGTGGAGTTGAACATGTGATCTGGTGTGTGTGGAGTTCAACATGTGATCTGGTGTGTGTGGAGTTCAACATGTGATCTGGTGTGTGTGGAGTTCAACATGTGATCTGGTGTGTGTGGAGTTCAACATGTGATCTGGTGTGTGTGGAGTTCAACATGTGATCTGGTGTGTGTGGAGTTCAACATGTGATCTGGTGTGTGTGCAGTTGAACATGTGATCTGGTGTGTGTGGAGTTGAATGTGTGATCTGGTGTGTGTGTGGAGTTGAACATGTGATCTGGTGTGTGTGGAGTTGAACATGTGATCTGGTGTGTGTGTGTGGAGTTGAACATGTGATCTGGTGTGTGTGGAGTTGAACATGTGATCTGGTGTGTGTGTGGAGTTGAACATATGATCTGGTGTGTGTGCAGTTGAACGTGATCTGGTGTGTGTGTGGAGTTGAACATGTGATCTGGTGTGTGTGGAGTTGAACATGTGATCTGGTGTGTGTGTGTGGAGTTGAACATGTGATCTGGTGTGTGTGGAGTTGAACATGTGATCTGGTGTGTGTGTGGAGTTGAACATGTGATCTGGTGTGTGTTTGGAGTTGAACATGTGATCTGGTGTGTGTGCAGTTGAACATGTGATCTGGTGTGTGTGGAGTTGAACGTGTGATCTGGTGTGTGTGTGGAGTTGAACATGTGATCTGGTGTGTGTGGAGTTCAACATGTGATCTGGTGTGTGTGTGTGGAGTTGAACATGTGATCTGGTGTGTGTGGAGTTGAACATGTGATCTGGTGTGTGTGTGTGGAGTTGAACATGTGATCTGGTGTGTGTGCAGTTGAACATGTGATCTGGTGTGTGTGTGGAGTTGAACATGTGATCTGGTGTGTGTGGAGTTGAACATGTGATCTGGTGTGTGTGTGGAGTTGAACATGTGATCTGGTGTGTGTGGAGTTGAACATGTGATCTGGTGTGTGTGGAGTTGAACATGTGATCTGGTGTGTGTGGAGTTGAACGTGATCTGGTGTGTGTGGAGTTGAACATGTGATCTGGTGTGTGTGGAGTTGAACATGTGATCTGGTGTGTGTGGAGTTGAACATGTGATCTGGTGTGTGTGGAGTTGAACATGTGATCTGGTGTGTGTGGAGTTGAACGTGTGATCTGGTGTGTGTGGAGTTGAACGTGTGATCTGGTGTGTGTGGAGTTGAACATGTGATCTGGTGTGTGTGGAGTTGAACATGTGATCTGGTGTGTGTGGAGTTGAACATGTGATCTGGTGTGTGTGGAGTTGAACGTGATCTGGTGAGTGTGGAGTTGAACACGTGATCTGGTGTGTGTGGAGCTGAACACGTGATCTGGTGTGTGTGGAGTTGAACATGTGATCTAGTGTGTGTGGAGTTGAACATGTGATCTGGTGTGTGTGGAGTTGAACGTGATCTGGTGTGTGTGGAGTTGAACATGTGATCTGGTGTGTGTGGAGTTGAACGTGATCTGGTGTGTGTGGAGTTGAACATGTGATCTGGTGTGTGTGGAGTTGAACATGTGATCTGGTGTGTGTGGAGCTGAACACGTGATCTGGTGTGTGTGGAGTTGAACATGTGATCTGGTGTGTGTGGAGCTGAACACGTGATCTGGTGTGTGTGGAGTTGAACATGTGATCTGGTGTGTGTGGAGTTGAACATGTGATCTGGTGTGTGTGGAGTTGAACATGTGATCTGGTGTGTGTGGAGTTGAACATGTGATCTGGTGTGTGTGGAGTTGAACATGTGATCTGGTGTGTGTGGAGTTGAACATGTGATCTGGTGTGTGTGGAGTTGAACATAGGTGTGTTGGACATCGGCTGCGGCCGGATTCAACTGATCGGCGAGAGTAGCCGCGTGCAGGCGGGGAGGAGCTGCAAACGGAGACGTGAAGTCGGACACTTTCTGCTTCCCGTAGTGACGCTCGCGCTGTGTTTGCATACTTTATCAGCTGAAGTGAAATAAATGCAATATCTGGCAATACACAGATGTTTCAGAGACATTATTGTCATGTAATACTTTATGTACTGCTTAATAAAGCGTGGAAAGGCAAAATAAAATATTTTTTTTACCTTCATTTTACCAGGAAATTCCCATAAAAATAAAAAGTAAAAATAATATGTAGGCCTAAGTTGATATAAAATTTTAATTAAATTGTCAAGTTATTGTGTGATTACTAAAATAGGCTAGTGGCGCTTGGCCGTGGCGTTCAAGTTCAGTGCCTTGTAAACTTTAAATAATAACTCTAATAATCCCCTAAATTTGCCAAAGGTTTTGAAATGTTGACTATATCCAAGTGTTCTTATTACTGTATAGATTTCATACTCCATTGCAAAATAAGCCGTTGTTTAAATGAACCTGATTATGCACTTGAGTAAATAAATCAAATAAATATGTGTCAGTATACAGTAAACTTTCTTTTAACAAGCCTGTTGTACTGATGTGATGACCAGTTATAGTTTAGTGCTAGTGAGCCTATTTAGAGGTGCGGGTTAATTCAGGTAGGTCTGTGTGTAGACATATATTTTATTATGTGTATTCTTGATTACAACTAGTGGTCCACACACACACAAAGTCTGAAAACCCCTGGTCTAGAGGACTCCATCAGAGACGGGTCAGGGGGTCATAATGTTATGCCTGACTCCCATGGCTCGACGGGTCACATTAGATCGGTGAATAAACATTATTTCTGAATATTCTCTGAACAAGTCACATTATGGGAACGTTACTTTTGAACGAACTCTCCTTTTTTTATGCATGCAAAAAAATAATCCCAAGTAGTTAAAAATGGTTCACAAATAGGCAAAAGCTCTTTTGAAGAAACTAGTTTGGCGAGACGGTGAATGGAGAAAATGTCTGATTGTGTTTGAGGAAAATGATGAGCAGCGTCTGAAACAGTCCAGAGGAATAACAGGAGCGTAAGATTCGTTTGACTTATCAGCGTTTGGGAGCGCGGGCCAGCCGAGGAGCCTCCGGAATAAAAGGAGGATTATCGAACTCTTTAGTGCCTCCTCGACTTCCAATCAGAGACACAAATAAACAGCGGCCCTCAGAACACACAACACGAGCGGCGTCCTCAATCACACACACTGAACGCTGGGACTAATCCCGCCGGGAACACAATCATCAGTTCGAACGCCTCCGAGGAACAGAATCAGCTCTTGCTTGTGTTGTAATGTAAACACCATCAGGATCTCATGTCAGAGGCTCTCTCACATTTAAACACTTTTTTCTGAAACGCATTTGTTTCTTGTTTCAGAGACATTCAGAAATATTTCATAACATTAGCAAACCCTATATAAACGCTCTTATACAGTATTGGTCAGTCAGATCTTCTCTGAGATGATGTGTCCCCTACATGAACTTTGACCTGTGGGTCAACGCAGCTTCAGAAGTGACCCTGACGGGTCTAAACTAGGCGTCGTCTTCATGCACTCGCCCAGAGAAACATCTACACAACTCAGCTCTAGAAATAGACATTCCCTCACATCTGCCCAGCAGAACTCACTCACTCACTCACTCACACACACGTGCTCACACACGTGCTCACACACAGACGCTCGCACACACGCTCGCTCACTCGCACACACGCTCGCACACACGCTCGCACACACGCTCGCTCGCACACACACGCTCGCTCGCACACACACGCTCGCTCACTCGAACACACGCTCGCACACACGCTCGCTCACGAACACACGCTCGCACACACGCTCGCACACACGCTCGCTCACTCGCACACGCTCGAACACACGCTCGCTCGCACGCACGCTCGCTCGAACACACGCTCGCTCGAACACACGCTCGCTCGCACACACGCTCGCTCACTCGAACACACGCTCGCTCGCACACACGCTCGCTCGCACACACGCTCGCTCACTCGAACACACGCTCGCTCGCACACACGCTCGCTCACTCGAACACACGCTCGCTCGCACACTCTCATTCACACTCTCACATTCACACTCACACTCTCGCACTCAAACTTACACTCACACTCTCTCACACTCACTCTCTCATTCACACTCACACTCTCACTCTCTCATTCACACTCACTCTCACTCTCTCATTCACACTCACACTCTCACTCTCTCATTCACACTCACACTCTCACTCTCTCATTCACACTCACACTCTCACTCTCTCATTCACACTCACACTCTCACTCTCTCATTCACACTCACACTCTCACTCTCTCATTCACACTCACACTCTCACTCACACTCACACTCTCACTCTCACTCTCTCATTCACATTCACACTCTCACTCTCTCATTCACACTCACACTCTCACTCTCTCATTCACACTCACACTCTCTCATTCACACTCACACTCTCACTCTCTCATTCACACTCGCACTCTCACTCTCTCATTCACACTCACACTCTCACTCTCTCATTCACACTCACACTCTCACTCTCTCATTCACACTCTCTCATTCACACTCTCACTCTCTCATTCACACTCTCTCATTCACACTCTCACTCTCTCATTCACACTCACACTCTCACTCTCTCATTCACACTCACACTCTCACTCTCTCATTCACACTCACACTCTCACTCTCTCATTCACACTCACACTCTCACTCTCTCATTCACACTCACACTCTCACTCTCTCATTCACACTCACACTCTCACTCTCTCATTCACACTCTCACTCTCTCATTAGCACTCACACTCTCACTCTCTCATTAGCACTCACACTCTCACTCTCTCATTCACACTCACACTCTCACTCTCTCATTCACACTCTCACTCTCTCATTCACACTCACACTCACACTCTCTCATTCACACTCACACTCTCTCATTCACACTCACACTCTCACTCTCTCATATTCACACTCACACTCTCACTCTCTCATTCACACTCTCACTCTCTCATTCACACTCTCACTCTCTCATTCACACTCTCACTCTCTCATTCACACTCTCACTCTCACTCTCTCATTCACACTCTCACTCTCACTCTCTCATTCTCATTCACACTCACACTCACACTCTCTCATTCACACTCACACTCTCTCATTCACACTCACACTCTCTCATTCACACTCACACTCTCTCATTCACACTCACACTCTCTCATTCACACTCACACTCTCTCATTCACACTCACACTCTCTCATTCACACTCACACTCTCTCATTCACACTCCCACTCTCTCACTCTCATTCACACTCTCACTCTCTCATTCACACTCACACTCTCACTCTCTCATTCACACTCACACTCTCTCATTCACACTCACACTCTCACTCTCTCATTCACACTCACTCTCTCATTCACACTCACACTCTCACTCTCTCATTCACACTCACACTCTCTCATTCACACTCTCACTCTCTCATTCACACTCACACTCTCACTCTCTCATTCACACTCACACTCTCACTCTCTCATTCACACTCACACTCTCACTCTCTCATTCACACTCTCACTCTCTCATTCACACTCACACTCTCACTCTCTCATTCACACTCACACTCTCTCATTCACACTCACACTCTCACTCTCTCATTCACACTCACTCTCTCATTCACACTCACACTCTCACTCTCTCATTCACACTCACACTCTCTCATTCACACTCTCACTCTCTCATTCACACTCACACTCTCACTCTCTCATTCACACTCACACTCTCACTCTCTCATTCACACTCACACTCTCACTCTCTCATTCACACTCACACTCTCACTCTCTCATTCACACTCTCACTCTCTCATTCACACTCACACTCTCACTCTCTCATTCACACTCTCACTCTCTCATTCACACTCACACTCTCACTCTCTCATTCACACTCACACTCTCTCATTCACACTCACACTCTCTCATTCACACTCACACTCTCTCATTCACACTCACACTCTCTCATTCACACTCACACTCTCTCATTCACACTCACACTCTCACTCTCTCATTCACACTCACACTCTCACTCTCTCATTCACACTCACACTCTCACTCTCACTCTCTCATTCACACTCACACTCTCTCATTCACTCTCACTCTCTCATTCACACTCTCACTCTCTCATTCACACTCTCACATTCACACTCACACTCTCACTCTCTCATTCACACTCACACTCTCACTCTCTCATTCACACTCACTCTCTCATTCACACTCACTCTCTCATTCACAATCACACTCTCACTCTCTCATTCACACTCTCACTCTCTCATTCACACTCACACTCTCACTCTCTCATTCACACTCACACTCTCTCTCATTCACACTCACACTCTCACTCTCATTCACACTCACACTCTCTCATTCACACTCACACTCTCACTCTCTCATTCACACTCACACACTCACTCTCTCATTCACACTCACACTCTCACTCACACTCTCACTCTCTCATTCACATTCACACTCTCACTCTCTCATTCACACCCACACTCTCACTCTCTCATTCACACTCTCACTCTCTCATTCACACTCACACTCTCTCATTCACACTCACACTCTCACTCTCTCATTCACACTCTCTCATTCACACTCTCACTCTCTCATTCACACTCTCACTCTCTCATTCACACTCACACTCACACTCTCACTCTCTCATTCACACTCACACTCTCACTCTCTCATTCACACTCACACTCTCACTCTCTCATTCACACTCTCTCATTCACACTCACACTCTCACTCTCTCATTCACACTCACACTCTCACTCTCTCATTCACACTCTCACTCTCTCATTCACACTCACACTCTCACTCTCTCATTCACACTCACACTCTCACTCTCTCATTCACACTCTCACTCTCACTCTCTCATTCACACTCTCACTCTCTCATTCACACTCACACTCTCACTCTCTCATTCACACTCACACTCTCACTCACACTCTCACTCTCTCATTCACATTCACACTCTCACTCTCTCATTCACACTCACACTCTCACTCTCTCATTCACACTCACACTCTCTCATTCACACTCACACTCTCACTCTCTCATTCACACTCACACTCTCTCATTCACACTCACACTCTCACTCTCTCATTCACACTCTCTCATTCACACTCTCACTCTCTCATTCACACTCACACTCTCACTCTCTCATTCACACTCACACTCTCACTCTCTCATTCACACTCACACTCTCACTCTCTCATTCACACTCACACTCTCTCATTCACACTCACACTCTCACTCTCTCATTCACACTCTCATTCACACTCACACTCTCACTCTCTCATATTCACACTCACACTCTCACTCTCTAATTCACACTCTCACTCTCTCATTCACACTCTCACTCTCTCATTCACACTCACACTCTCACTCTCTCATTCACACTCACACTCTCACTCTCTCATTCACACTCACACTCTCACTCTCTCATTCACACTCACACTCTCACTCTCTCACACTCACACTCACACTCTCTCATTCACACTCTCACTCTCTCATTCACACTCACACTCTCACTCTCTCATTCACACTCTCACTCTCTCATTCACACTCTCACTCTCTCATTCACACTCTCACTCTCTCATTCACACTCACACTCTCATTCACACTCACACTCTCACTCTCTCATTCACACTCACACTCTCACTCTCTCATTCACACTCACACTCTCACTCTCTCATTCACACTCACACTCTCACTCTCTCATTCACACTCACACTCTCACTCTCTCATTCACACTCTCACTCTCTCATTCACACTCTCACTCTCTCATTCACACTCTCACTCTCTCATTCACACTCTCACTCTCTCATTCACACTCACACTCTCACTCTCTCATTCACACTCACACTCTCACTCTCTCATTCACACTCACACTCTCACTCTCTCATTCACACTCACACTCTCATTCACACTCACACTCTCACTCTCTCATTCACACTCACACTCTCTCATTCACACTCACACTCTCACTCTCTCATATTCACACTCACACTCTCTCATTCACACTCTCACTCTCTCATTCACACTCTCACTCTCTCATTCACACTCACACTCTCACATTCACACTCTCACTCTCTCATTCACACTCACACTCTCACTCTCTCATTCACACTCACACTCTCACTCTCTCATTCACACTCACACTCTCACTCTCTCATTCACACTCACACTCTCTCATTCACACTCACACTCTCACTCTCTCATTCACACTCACACTCTCTCATTCACACTCACACTCTCTCATTCACACTCGCACTCTCACTCTCTCATTCACACTCACACTCTCATTCACACTCACACTCTCACTCTCTCATTCACACTCACACACTCACTCTCTCATTCACACTCTCACTCTCTCATTCACACTCACACTCTCACTCTCTCATTCACACTCACACTCTCACTCTCTCATTCACACTCTCACTCTCACTCTCTCATTCACACTCTCACTCTCTCATTCACACTCACACTCTCACTCTCTCATTCACACTCACACTCTCACTCTCTCATTCACACTCTCACTCTCACTCTCTCATTCACACTCTCACTCTCTCATTCACACTCACACTCTCTCATTCACACTCACACTCTCACTCTCTCATTCACACTCACACTCTCTCATTCACACTCACACTCTCTCATTCACACTCGCACTCTCACTCTCTCATTCACACTCACACTCTCATTCACACTCACACTCTCACTCTCTCATTCACACTCACACACTCACTCTCTCATTCACACTCTCACTCTCTCATTCACACTCACACTCTCACTCTCTCATTCACACTCACACTCTCACTCTCTCATTCACACTCTCACTCTCACTCTCTCATTCACACTCTCACTCTCTCATTCACACTCACACTCTCACTCTCTCATTCACACTCACACTCTCACTCACACTCTCACTCTCTCATTCACATTCACACTCTCACTCTCTCATTCACACCCACACTCTCACTCTCTCATTCACACTCACACTCTCTCATTCACACTCACACTCTCACTCTCTCATTCACACTCACACTCTCTCATTCACACTCACACTCTCACTCTCTCATTCACACTCTCACTCTCTCATTCACACTCACACTCTCACTCTCTCATTCACACTCACACTCTCACTCTCTCATTCACACTCTCACTCTCTCATTCACACTCACACTCTCACTCTCTCATTCACACTCACACTCTCACTCTCTCATTCACACTCACACTCTCACTCTCTCATTCACACTCACACTCTCACTCTCACTCTCTCATTCACACTCACACTCTCTCATTCACTCTCACTCTCTCATTCACACTCTCACTCTCTCATTCACACTCTCACATTCACACTCACACTCTCACTCTCTCATTCACACTCACACTCTCACTCTCTCATTCACACTCACACTCTCACTCTCTCATTCACACTCACACTCTCACTCTCTCATTCACACTCACACTCTCACTCTCTCATTCACACTCACACTCTCTCATTCACACTCACACTCTCTCATTCACACTCACACTCTCACTCTCTCATATTCACACTCACACTCTCACTCTCTCATTCACACTCTCACTCTCTCATTCACACTCACACTCTCACTCTCTCATTCACACTCTCACTCTCTCATTCACATTCACACTCACACTCTCTCATTCACACTCACACTCTCTCATTCACACTCACACTCTCTCATTCACACTCACACTCTCTCATTCACACTCACACTCTCTCATTCACACTCACACTCTCTCATTCACACTCACACTCTCACTCTCTCATTCACACTCACACTCTCACTCTCTCATTCACACTCACACTCTCACTCTCACTCTCTCATTCACACTCACACTCTCTCATTCACTCTCACTCTCTCATTCACACTCTCACTCTCTCATTCACACTCTCACATTCACACTCACACTCTCACTCTCTCATTCACACTCACACTCTCACTCTCTCATTCACACTCACTCTCTCATTCACACTCACTCTCTCATTCACAATCACTCTCTCATTCACAATCACACTCTCACTCTCTCATTCACACTCTCACTCTCTCATTCACACTCACACTCTCACTCTCTCATTCACACTCACACTCTCTCTCATTCACACTCACACTCTCTCTCATTCACACTCACACTCTCACTCTCATTCACACTCACACTCTCTCATTCACACTCACACTCTCACTCTCTCATTCACACTCACACACTCACACTCTCATTCACACTCTCACTCTCTCATTCACACTCACACTCTCACTCTCTCATATTCACATTCACACTCTCACTCTCTCATTCACACTCACACTCTCTCATTCACACTCACACTCTCTCATTCACACTCACACTCTCTCATTCACACTCACACTCTCTCATTCACACTCACACTCTCTCATTCACACTCACACTCTCTCATTCACACGCACACTCTCTCATTCACACTCACACTCACACTCTCTCATTCACACTCACACTCTCTCATTTGTCTTAAGGTGTGTGTGTGTGCCAATCACAGCAGAGACTCCTGACATTAAAACCGGGTTTACTTCCTTTAGAGATCTGACAACTATATAACACTGTATAGTGACGTTTCCTGAGTGTGTGTGTGTGTGTGTGTGTGTGTGTGTGTGTGTGTGTTTGAGAGTGTGTCTGTCTGTCTGTCTGTGTGTGTGTGTGTCTGTCTGGGTGTGTCTGTGTGTGTGTCTGTCTGTGTGTGTCTGTCTGTGTGTGTCTGTCTGTGTGTGTGTCTGTCTGTGTGTGTCTGTCTGTGTGTGTGTCTGTCTGTGTGTGTGTCTGTCTGTGTGTGTCTGTCTGTGTGTGTGTCTGTCTGTCTGTCTGAGTGTGTCTGGTGTGTGTCTGAGTGTGTCTGGTGTGTGTCTGTGTGTGTGTCTGAGTGTGTCTGAGTGTGTGTTCACACTCACACTCTCTCATTCACACTCACACTCTCTCATTCACACTCTCTCACATTCACACTCTCTCACATTCACACACTCTCTCACATTCACACACTCTCTCACACTCACACTCTCACATTCACACTCTCTCACATTCACACACTCTCTCACACTCACTCTCACATTCACACTCTCTCACATTCACCTTCTCTCACACTCTCATATTCTCACATTCACACACTCTCACACTCATATTCTCACACTCACATTCACACTCACACACTCTCACATTAACACTCACATTCACCTTCTCTCACACTCTCTCACACTCACATATTCTCACATTCACACACTCTCACATTCACCAACACTCTCACACTCACACTCTCATATTCTCACATTCACACACACTCTCACATTCTCACTCTCTCACGCTCTCACATTCACACGCTCTCACTGACATTCACACTCTCATATTCTCACATTCACACTCACTCACATTCACACTCTCACTCACTCACCCTCTCACATTCACACCCTCTCACATTCACTCACTCACATTCAAATACACATTCCCTCACTCACATTCACTCTCACACACACACACCCTCACTTATGCACACGCACTCACACACATTCACTTACACCCACTCTTACGCACTCTCACAAACTCACACTCACCTAATATTGGTGATTGATCAGTAAAGTCAGTAATGATCAGGTGTAAGCTGGTTGAGTTCAGACTCACTGATCTCTGTCCAATGAGAAGCACTTGCACAGTCACATGAGGAGCGGTTCACTGTACCACTACTGAGAACAACCTGAGCAATGTGTGTTGGTTTGGCACCTGAAGGAGGTGAGGCAGCGTTTGAGAGAGACCTTCAGTGCATTCGCGTAAAGAAACATTCATTATTCATGGCTCCTCTCGCTTTAATCACAAAGCTCTCGCTCAGCAGGAACAGGTCATCAATGAAGCACGAGCGCAAGCGTTTCTTTCTTAACGAAGCACCATTTATGTAGAAATACACACAACAGACAGAAAGACACGTCACAATAATATTCAGACCTACAACACATCCCATAAGACATTCAACAGAGATCTGTGACATCACTTCCTGTAAGAGTTAATCAGAGAAATCATCAGGTCTAAAGGTGTGTGTGTGTGCCAATCACAGCAGAGACTCCTGACATTAAAACCAGGTTTACTTCCTTTAGAGATCTGACAACTAAATAACACTGTATAGTGACGTTTCCTGAGTGTGTGTGTGTGTGTGTGTGTGTTTGAGAGTGTGTCTGTCTCTGTCTGTCTGTGTGTGTGTGTGTGTGTGTCTGTCTGTGTGTGTCTGTGTGTGTGTGTCTGTGTGTGTGTCTGTCTGTGTGTGTCTGTGTGTGTGTCTGAGTGTGTCTGTGTGTGTGTCTGAGTGTGTCTGAGTGTGTCTGTGTGAGTGTCTGAGTGTGTGTCTGTGTGTGTGTCTGTGTGTGTATGGACGGACGTCACTGTCATGATCTAGTGTAGTCCAGTGAGAGCTCAGACTCAGTTCAGCTCTTCTTCCCGCCGGTCCGGTTGTTGAACAGGTTGACTCTGCTCTTGGTTCCCACTGATGTGGACGAGACGCCCGGCTGCTGCAACACTTTATCCAGCGTCGTCTTCTTGATGGCCGCGGGCGAGATCTTCTCCTGATCGGCCAGAAACTGCAGCTCCCTGAGAAGAGGAACACGTTATTAAAGCTTGAGTGTTGATTATCTCCTCATATCCTCCAGTGTTGCGGCTCCTCTCTTCTCAGTCTGTCAGTAACTCTGTTTACTTCCTGTCTCTATGAAGCCCCTCCTTCTGAAAAACACACTGTGCTCTGATTGGTCGGCTGGAGCACTGTGTTGTGATTGGTATTTGGGAAATGTCCCGCCCCTTACCATAACCGGCAGTTTTAACCACAGACTGTAAATAAATATGGACGTGACGTCATGTGTTGTTTCTGAAGAGCATTTTAAAGTCGGGCGTTGCCATCTTGGCAGCGCATCACATCCGGATAACCAAAAATGGGCAAAGAGACGTGGCGTGGGCGGAGCTAAGGTGCCTGGTTGCTGAAACCATGCCCACCTAGCTTGGCCTCTGTGTTGAGACTCGAGAGACACACACTACTCACTAACCCCGCCCACTTCTGTTTATCAGCCAATCAGAATCCTCTCAGCCGTGTCAGCTGATTGCTCGGTTTCGCTCTAACACCACGCGGATGAAAGCGCTCACCGGGTTCGGATGCAGGACGCCTCCACGGCGTTGATGAGGAGACTCCGGAAGCCTCCGCTCTCCAGGAAGTGCAGCGCGTGGATGGTGGCGCCCCCTGGTGAGCAGACGTTGTCCTTCAGCTGCCCCGGGTGCTGCTCCGAGTCCAGCAGCATCTTAGCCGCGCCCTGGACACAGCAGCAGACATTCAACAGAGGACACGCAATGGGGAAGAAATAAAATGGATTAAAAATAAAAATGTAGTTTTTGTTTAAATATAATAAATATCTTTTATGTTATGACTTCACATCGTTAGACTTCATATGCATGTTTAATGTCTTTCCACTTTTTTTGCTGGAGAGCATGTGGCGGCACTCTAAATAGCTGCGGCTCGAAACTTGAATCTAATCTAATCTAATCTAAAAGGGGTGGTAAACCACGATTTCACTTTTCTAACTTTAGCTAGTGTGTGATGTTGCTGTTTGAGCATAAACAACATCTGCAAAGTTACAGCGTTCAAAGTTTAAAGCAAAGGGAGATATTTGCTTTTAAAGAAATCAGTTTCTAAGGACTACAGCAAACGGCTGTTAGGGACTACAGACATTCCTCCTCTGACATCACCAGCCCCAATATTTACATTAACCCCTCCTCCGAGAATATTAAATAAGGGGGCGACGCCATTTTGTATCACAGCAGGGAAGAGTTGTTGTGGTATAGTTAGTTAGTAGGCTGGAGTGTTGTTGTGGTATAGTTAGTTAGTAGGCTGGAGTGTTGTTGTGGTATAGTTAGTTAGTAGGCTGTAGTGTTGTTGTGGTATAGTTAGTTAGAGGCTGGAGTGTTGTTGTGGTATAGTTAGTTAGAGGCTGGAGTGTTGTTGTGGTATAGTTAGTTAGAGGCTGGAGTGTTGTTGTGGTATAGTTAGTTAGAGGCTGGAGTGTTGTTGTGGTATAGTTAGTTAGTAGGCTGTAGTGTTGTTGTGGTATAGTTAGTTAGAGGCTGGAGTGTTGTTGTGGTATAGTTAGTTAGAGGCTGGAGTGTTGTTGTGGTATAGTTAGTTAGTAGGCTGGAGTGTTGTTGTGGTATAGTTAGTTAGTAGGCTGGAGTGTTGTTGTGGTATAGTTAGTTAGAGGCTGGAGTGTTGTTGTGGTATAGTTAGTTAGTAGGCTGGAGTGTTGTTGTGGTATAGTTAGTTAGAGGCTGGAGTGTTGTTGTGGTATAGTTAGTTAGTAGGCTGGAGTGTTGTTGTGGTATAGTTAGTTAGTAGGCTGGAGTGTTGTTGTGGTATAGTTAGTTAGTAGGCTGGAGAGTTGTTGTGGTAAAGTTAGTTAGTAGGCTGGAGCGTTGTTGCGGTATAGTTAGTTAGAGGCTGGAGAGTTGTTGTGGTATAGTTAGTTAGTAGGCTGGAGTGTTGTTGTGGTATAGTTAGTTAGTAGGCTGGAGTGTTGTTGTGGTATAGTTAGTTAGTAGGCTGGAGAGTTGTTGTGGTATAGTTAGTTAGTAGGCTGGAGTGTTGTTGTGGTATAGTTAGTTAGAGGCTGGAGTGTTGTTGTGGTATAGTTAGTTAGAGGCTGGAGTGTTGTTGTGGTATAGTTAGTTAGTAGGCTGGAGCGTTGTTGTGGTATAGTTAGTTAGTAGGCTGGAGCGTTGTTGTGGTATAGTTAGTTAGTAGGCTGGAGCGTTGTTGTGGTATAGTTAGTTAGTAGGCTGGAGCGTTGTTGTGGTATAGTTAGTTAGTAGGCTGGAGCGTTGTTGTGGTATAGTTAGTTAGTAGGCTGGAGAGTTGTTGTGGTATAGTTAGTTAGTAGGCTGGAGTGTTGTTGTGGTATAGTTAGTTAGTAGGCTGGAGTGTTGTTGTGGTATAGTTAGTTAGAGGCTGGAGTGTTGTTGTGGTATAGTTAGTTAGAGGCTGGAGTGTTGTTGTGGTATAGTTAGTTAGTAGGCTGGAGCGTTGTTGTGGTATAGTTAGTTAGTAGGCTGGAGTGTTGTTGTGGTATAGTTAGTTAGTAGGCTGGAGTGTTGTTGTGGTATAGTTAGTTAGTAGGCTGGAGCGTTGTTGTGGTATAGTTAGTTAGAGGCTGGAGTGTTGTTGTGGTATAGTTAGTTAGAGGCTGGAGTGTTGTTGTGGTATAGTTAGTTAGAGGCTGGAGTGTTGTTGTGGTATAGTTAGTTAGTAGGCTGGAGCGTTGTTGTGGTATAGTTAGTTAGAGGCTGGAGTGTTGTTGTGGTATAGTTAGTTAGTAGGCTGGAGCGTTGTTGTGGTATAGTTAGTTAGTAGGCTGGAGCGTTGTTGTGGTATAGTTAGTTAGAGGCTGGAGTGTTGTTGTGGTATAGTTAGTTAGAGGCTGGAGTGTTGTTGTGGTATAGTTAGTTAGAGGCTGGAGTGTTGTTGTGGTATAGTTAGTTAGAGGCTGGAGTGTTGTTGTGGTATAGTTAGTTAGTAGGCTGGAGCGTTGTTGTGGTATAGTTAGTTAGTAGGCTGGAGCGTTGTTGTGGTATAGTTAGTTAGAGGCTGGAGTGTTGTTGTGGTATAGTTAGTTAGAGGCTGGAGTGTTGTTGTGGTATAGTTAGTTAGTAGGCTGGAGTGTTGTTGTGGTATAGTTAGTTAGAGGCTGGAGTGTTGTTGTGGTATAGTTAGTTAGAGGCTGGAGTGTTGTTGTGGTATAGTTAGTTAGTAGGCTGGAGCGTTGTTGTGGTATAGTTAGTTAGTAGGCTGGAGTGTTGTTGTGGTATAGTTAGTTAGTAGGCTGGAGTGTTGTTGTGGTATAGTTAGTTAGAGGCTGGAGTGTTGTTGTGGTATAGTTAGTTAGAGGCTGGAGTGTTGTTGTGGTATAGTTAGTTAGAGGCTGGAGTGTTGTTGTGGTATAGTTAGTTAGAGGCTGGAGCGTTGTTGTGGTATAGTTAGTTAGAGGCTGGAGTGTTGTTGTGGAAACGCTGTTATTTTCATCTGGATTGCAGGTCCACTTTGTTCAGCTTCCTAGGGACGGGGGGGCTGCAGTGCGTTTAACATACGACATGTTATATGCATGTGTGTGTGAGACAGAGGGGAACAGGTGGCATCTGTAGCAGATATATGCTGCCCATCATAAATCAAAGCACGAGACAGACAGGGGTCGGAGGAGAAGACCGGGAAATGTGACATAATGGACAATATTCGTCTGTATTTGAACACACGAGCCGCGGTTCAGCTGCGCGAGACACACACTGCCAGTGTGAGACGGGCTCCTGCGGCTCATCTCACGGAGGAAAGCTTCCACAATCTGCACCAGTTCAATGCAGGATTCACACAACGGCTTATCCTGAAAGATGGATTTAAAAACAGAAGCTGTTTACGGGCCACAACCTGTAAGAATGATTTATTGTTCGTCGATGTGTTTTCCTGTAATAGTTTGTGTTGTTAATTGTACGTTGTAGCAAGGAAGTAAACAGATGACAACGCTCATTTGGCTCTGCAAACCAGTTTGTTAAATGCTCATTCATACTTAACGCTATCCGACAGACACCTCACGTTACAAACTCTTTAAATCTCAACAGTGAACTTGGCATTAGTGTAAATTATACTTTGATTAGAGCTTTTATGTGTTGTTTATCTACAGGCCTGCTAAACATGCTTCTGTGTTTGATTTGGATACTAGTAAAGCCGATGTTTAGTGTTCGTTCTTGCGACAGATATTTGGCTATAATCGTTCTAAAAATACAAAAGTGCCATTCAGGAGCGATCACTATAGATCACTATAGATCACTATAGATCACTATAGATCACTATAGATCACTATAGATCACTACAGATCCACAGTCTTTACTCTTGAGGACTGAACAGCTTCTGCTCGATCAGCTTCACTAAAATTGTCTGGGTCTGAGTCGGGCTCAAATTGGTGTGGTTTTATTGACACCATTGTTTCTAATACTACCAAAGCACAGTCTAAAGGGAAGGGGCTGGACTAGGCGAATCACAACACACTGGGCCAGCTAACCAATCAGAGCCCATTGCGTATTTTTGAGGGACCGGCTTCATAGAACCCGGAAACCATCAGACCGTTTTTACAAGGAGGGACAGAGCAGTGTAGAATAAAGGTCAAATATATGAAAAATAATGACATTTTTTAAAAACGAAGCATGAACACATTACAGTGCAGCCCACAAACACAATCAAGCCATCGAAAGAGTGTGCTTTACCACCCCTTTAAAGAACAGTTTTTTGTTTTGTTGAAAGCCTATTGAAGTGTTATTGAACTTATTGAAGACCCCGTCTTCTGACATTATGCATCTTATGTGTCCTGTTCTAATTACATGTTTTAATGGCTACAAGCATAGTAAGCTACAGTACTGAGAAATGTCATGTCAGAGCGGGATCTGAGCGCACGTGCAGTCCCGGTGTGTGTAGGCTGTTAAAACGAGTGTTCTCACCGGTATATTTGTTGTTCTTTCGTGTTTAATAGACTCAATATTGTTTCTTATAAAAATGTGGTGACCATGCAGCAAAAAACAAAACAAAAACACTTTTAAACTATTTAACTGATAGTATTAATCGGTCAAAATTCATACTATCGGTTAACGGTTAAACGGTCAATATGAGCATCCCTAGCTCTGACCTCATGTGTGGGCATTTAAAGCTTAGAGTCTCTACTTTCTGGAGATTTGCATCACTTTTACACTTATTTACACTAAATTACTCTGGGATCATTTCCGCCTGGATTTGTCCGACCCAAATGTAAAAGCTCCTCATACACACACACACACAGTGTCTCTAAACACACAATACTGGTGTCATTTCACAGGAAACACTTTGACGTTTCATAAAGTACAGCTAAAAGTGATAAACATGTGAGTATATGCTGTCTGAGCTGCAGTGTTGGGCACGTTACTTCAAAAAGTAATTCGTTATAGTTACTAGTTACTTCTTACAAATAGTAACTGAGTTACATCATTATAAAAGTAACTAATTACCAGGGAAAGTAATTACTGAGTTACTTTTTTTTTTTTTTTTTCAAAACTTGGATGCCCCCAATATTAAACATGTTAAATGAATGAATTGGACACTAAATAGAATAAATTATTATTATAAACATTGTACATTAATGTAGGCTACACTATTGCTGTGGGACAATGTGAGAGACACCTATCAAATTCAATACATTATTGTAAATATTATGAGTAGACCTACTATAGTGTAAATATTGTGTAAATATCAACAGTACTACTCCTTTGGTAGTGGAGCTCATGTTATCTCTTGGGTTTTTAGCCACTCATGTTGTGGCTGTGATGATGTGAGGCTTCATTAGACGTGGAGAGACTCTTTCTTCCTGGGCATAAGCTGCACGTTACATAAACATTCTGACCTTTCACCTCAACGAGGGAAGAGTAGCGCTTATACTTCCAGTTTGCGAAGGCTACATTTGAAGTCGTTGGACTTGGTTTGTGTGACTGTATATGCGTGTGTGTGAACTTAACCTATCAACCTCAACCTTGTCTCCCACCCACCAATCATCATCGGTTATGTGTACCACCCTACCCACTCCCCAACACGCATGGCATGCACGCCCGCCCACACACACACACACACACACACAGAACTCCAGACGCGCGCCAACGCGCCTTTCCATTGACTTAAAAATACAATATGTAAGTTTTCCGTCCGCTAGAGGTCGCCTGTTCAAAACAAAGGCATAGTTTGATGACGCCACGTTTGAGCGCAGACTCTTGGGACACGTGGTCTTCACCTCACAGCCGGTGGAAAAGAGTCGGGACAGGACTCGGGCAGAAATCATGCTGATGGATGTGATTATTAACGTTACTGTAGTCTGAAGCAGAGCAGGACTGAGTGTTGTGGAGGGCTGTAATCAACCAGAGAAAATCTTGGTCGACTGAAGTCCTGAAATTTTCGACTGAAAATGACGTTAGGAAAAAAAACGTTAAATGAATTAGCTGCACACTGTGCGCAGTACTTGGTAGCCTTGATGTCTGCCTGAATGAATTATAAATAAACATAAACTAGTAGGTTATTTGCAGGATATTAAATGGTTTTTGAGCTGATTATTTTGCACTGAAGTGAGTCTGACACACGAGTCTTTCGGCTCTGACAGCATCACGTGCCCCATCATAGCCTATGATTGCCCAAAATATAGTACTATGTTGTCAACTAATTTAAGGAATATGCAACATAATTTAGACAATTGTTTGTCATATGTATTATAATAACTGACAGACACTCATTTCAGCCGCTCTGTGCAGCTCGAAGGATCGGCTCAGCTCCGCGGCTGAGACACGAATAGACGATTAACTTAAAGATTTTACTCTTAAACACAAAAGGCACGACCACTTTAATAAAAGGAATATTTATTAAACAAGCCAGATCAAGAGCAGAAAAAACCCTCACAATTAAATAAATAATATACAGCAGCAAACTAGCCTTCTTCAATCTGTCTCTCTTCGCCAGTGGGTTGGGCTAATCCAAAAGAAGTGAAAACATGGGGGTGTTCTGAAGACAGACTGTTACCTGTGACGCAGGGCTGCTCTGAAAACACCCCCATTAGCAATTAGTGCTCTCCACCTGATCAAATGAGCGTGGCAAAAAAATTCGACCAATCAGAATTTTGATCGAGCCAGAATGTATCGACTAATAATCGACTGGGAGATTACAGCCCTAGATTACTCGTTACTGAAAAAAATAATTCCATTAGTAACGCGTTTATCTATAACGCCGTTATTCCCATCACTGCTGAGCTGTAATAACCCCCAAAAAAAGAGGCGCTTCTTGATGG
>CM042254.1:51702425-51707425 GCA_023566225.1 Romanogobio albipinnatus
AAGGTTATTGCTATTTAAAATGATAAAAAAAATATATATTTGTTAAATTAAAATTAAATAATAGATGCACTAAACAAAAAAGAGAGACATTGCTTTAAGTTGATGAACTAAAACTACAAACGGGAAATATATCAATTAGACGGAAATAATAAAAATCAATTAAACCTAAATATAAATATTTGAACAAAACAAACCCTAATAAAAATGACAAATGCATGCAAATTAATTTCTAAATGAAAACATGACCGTAAAAAAAATATTATTTACAAAAAAAACAGACCACAGGTAAAAAGGAAAAAAAAGAAAAAGAAAAAAGCATTTCATCATTTCAACAACTTGTGGAAAAGATTATTATTATCGAAAATTATTTTAAAAATATACTTGTTAAATGAAATATGCACAAAACATAAAAATAGAAACAGTGCCTTTAAGTCGATGCACTCAAATTTACAAACTGGATGTAAATAAAACTGAAATAATACAAATCAATTAAACTTTAGTAGTAATATTAAAAAAAAATAGTAAAAATGACAAATGCAAAAGTTCTAAAAAAACAAAACAAAATTAACCTAAAATATAAAAACAAAAGCTTGTGTCAGGGTTAGACATGTACAAGAACTCCAATCTGAAGGAATATGACCCATGTAAATGTCATGAGTGTGTGTGTGTGTGTGTGTGTGTGTGTGTGTGTGTGTGTGTGTGTGTGTGTGTGTGTGTGTGTGTGTGTGTGTGAGTGTGTGAGAGAGTGAAAGAGAGTGTGAGTGTGTGTGTGTGTGTGTGTGTGTGTTACCTGCGGCTGTGAAGCCCTTGACCAGGGCATGTGCCAGCTGACCCGCTCCAATGAAGCCCACACTCATCCTGATGATACACACACACACACCTGCAGAAATATACAGGTCCTTCTCAAAAAATTAGCATATTGTGATAAAGTTCATTATTTTCCATAATGTAATGATAAAAATTAAACTTTCATATATTTTATATTCATTGCACACCAACTGAAATATTTCAGGTCTTTTATTGTTTAATACTGATGATTTTGGCATACAGCCAGTGTTCATTTTGACGGAATATTTTGATTTAGTTTTAGTCATATTTTAGTCGCCTGAATTGTTTTTAGTTTTAGTCTCCTAAAATCTAATGAGTTTAGTTCAATTGTAACACATTAAGCATTTAAGCGTCACATGACCGACTGACACTTGAACTGACATTTTGACATCATTTTGTTTTTGACATTAAAAACACACGAAAGAGCTCAATTCACTTTTTTGTTTGTTTTTAAAAACATCTATTTAGTTTTTATTACTTTGTATTTCTGTTTTAGTCAGTAGGCCATATCAGGTTAAGCTAAAGCTTCAAATAAGTTTGTTTATTTATTTTTTTAATTTCAGTTCAAATTTATTTAATTTCAAGTAATGAAGATTTTTTTAATGGTTTTATTTAACCGTGATACTTTATTGAATATGTGTCAAATACTGGTCTTTCCTCCTGACTGTGAATTAAATGGGAATTAAATTAAACACAGTTTATTGTGTAAGCAAAAACAAATATATAATGCGTGACTTTTAAAGGTATGGTCTACGATTTCAAAGATTGTTCATTATTAATAACCTCGTTTAGATGCTGGTTATGGTTCTACAGTACAATCCTAACAATATGAAGAGAAAAAAGAATGAAAAAAATCCATTCACTCTATTGGGTGTACACCCGCAGAGAAATTGACCAATGTAAGCTGTCCGGCCGGACAGGTTAACTGCTCTCATCCAATCCCCTGCTCCACTCGCGTCTCCACCCACCGCACCCCACCCCGCCCCCTCCTGCGACATGAAATTTTGCAGGCAAGTAGGCAGCATCAACTCAGCAATGGAGAAAAAACAACAAACAGACAGCAGCAAGCGGCCCCTGCTCGCCCCAACAGTCAAGGTGGGAAGAAAGAGAAAGTCAATTGAGGAAAGAGCAGAGATTAAAAACAAATGTGAAGAACGCCGGACTCAAAGCCGAATCAGTATAGGGTCCACCATTGCCCGTTGGAGGAAGCTTCAGAGAAACCTTTGGACTTAAAACCGACGCTGACTTTTTGTTGAGCAGGTAAGCATTTATTTATACTTTTATGGTGTGGTGTATTTCATAAATAGCTTTTTATCAGTCTGACAACATGATCATGCTGCCGGTCGGCATTGGAATGTTAGCCGTTTAGCATCGCCTATCACGGGTCAAAGTAATTATATTTCTCCAAGTGCTTGACTATTTCAATAGGCCTAACGTTAGCGGTTCTCTGTTCAAGCCGATAGAACATTGCATGTGTTGCTAATCTTGCGTGAGCGTGAACTCAAATCGCACATGGTACATCTCTGTTCCGATGTTTACTCCTGCTTGACTGAGTGACGTTGTTCAGGTCGGGTAGCACAGAGGGGAGGGGTGTGCGTGTGGAGGGGCGGGATGAGTTTTCTCGACTGATTTTCAACATCGTAGACTACAGCTTTAATGATAAACAAGCTGGAAATACACCGGGACTCTTATTTTGAAATGTCTGCGCCTCTATTGCAGTTGCAGGAGCTCATTCAAGTTCAGGAGATAAAATATGCGTTGTTACAACCGTCTAAAACACATTACTATATAAACATGGTAGAGTAAACACTGTCATTATTCATCAGCATTAGTTCATAAACACTTGTCTGGCATAAGTGTGTGTTATTGATTGATTGAGCCGCTCTGGAGCGCTGGATTGGGGGTGTGTGAGCCTGTAGGCCGTGTGTTCTCCAGCGGTTAGATCAGCATCTGTGACACAGGACATCAGTTCTGACCCCATCTCTTCCCTAATCCACCCTCACTAACATTCTCGTCTCGTTTTTATTTGTTGACGAAAATGACAGTAGGTTTTCCTCATAGTTTGTCATCCATCACTAGTTTTTATTTAGTTATCGTCTCGTTTTCGTCACTGAAAAAAGGTTGTTGACGAAAATTATTCTATATTTATTATAAATGATTCGTCAACGAAATTAACACTGCATACAGCTCATGAAAACCCCAAATTCCTATCTCAAAAAATTAGCATATTTCATCCGACCAATAAAAGAAAAGTGTTTTTAATACAAAATCTGTTCAGTTATGCACTCAATCCTTGGTCGGGAATCCTTTAGCAGAAATGACTGCTTCAATGCGGCGTGGCATGGAGGCGATCAGCCTGTGGCACTGCTGAGGTGTTATGGAGGCCCAGGATGCTTCGATAGCGGCCTTTAGCTCATCCAGAGTGTTGGGTCTTGCGTCTCTCAACTTTCTCTTCACAATATCCCACAGATTCTCTATGGGGTTCAGGTCAGGAGAGTTGGCAGGCCAATTGAGCACAGTAATGCCATGGTCAGTAAACCATTGACCAGTGGTTTTGGCACTGTGAGCAGGTGCCAGGTCGTGCTGAAAAATGAAATCATCTCCATAAAGCTTTTCAGCGGATGGAAGCAGGAAGTGCTCCAAAATCTCCTGATAGCGAGCTGCATTGACCCTGCCCTTGATAAAACACAGTGGACCAACACCAGCAGCTGACATGGCACCCCAGACCATCACTGACTGTGGGTACTTGACACTGGACTTCAGGCATTTTGGCATTTCCCTCTCCCCAGGCTTCCTCCAGACTCTGACACCTTGATTTCCGAATGACGAAAAAAGTACTTTGGACCACTGAGCAACAGTCCAGTGCTGCTTCTCTGTAGCCCAGGTCAGGCGCTTCTGCCGCTGTTTCTGGGTCAAAAGTGGCTTGACCTGGGGAATGCGGCACCTGTAGCCCATTTCCTTCACACGCCTGTGCACGGTGGCTCTGGATGTTTCTGCTCCAGACTCAGTCCACTGCTTCCGCAGGTCCTCCAAGGTCTGGAATCGGTCCTTCTCCACAATCTTCCTCAGGGTCCGGTCACATCTTCTCGTCGTGCAGCGTTTTTTGCCACACTTTTCCCTTCCCACAGACTTCCCACTGAGGTGCCTTGATACAGCACTCTGGGAACAGCCTATTCGCTCAGAAATCTCTTTCTGTGTCTTCCCCTCTTGCTTGAGGGTGTCAATGATGGCCTTCTGGACAGCAGTCAGGTCGGCAGTCTTACCCATGATGGCGGTTTTGAGGAATGAACCAGGCTGGGAGTTTTTAAAAGCCTCAGGAATCCCAGGTGTAATTAGTTGATTCAGATGATTAGGTTAATAGCTCGTTTAGAGAACCTTTTCATGATATGCTAATTTTTTTAGATAAGAATTTAGGGTTTTCATGAGCTGTGTGCCAAAATCATCAGTATTAAAACAACAAAAGACCTGAATATTTCAGCTGGTGTGCAATGAATCTTTAATTTTTATCATTATATTATGGAAAATAATGAACTTTATCACAATATGCTAATTTTTTGAGAAGGACCCGTATACACACACACACACACACACATACGTGTATGCATGTGTATATATATATATATATATATATATATATATATATATATATATATATATATATATATATATATATATATACACACACACACACACACACACACACATACACATACACACTGGGAATCAGAGCAATGACCTCAGCATTGATCTAGAACACAATCACAATCTGGAGAAACTAGAGGACAATAATCAATTCATAACTATTATTATAATCATTAAAATTAAATGACAGAAATCACTGTCATTTTGCTGTCAATACAGTCATATTGCAACATAGAGCACATGTGTATAACTGTACATCTCGAGTAATGCTGTCACACACAATACAATAAAATATGTTATTGTTATTATCCTGCAGCCTGATTACATCATCATCATCATTATTATCATCATTATTATTATGATTCTCAATATTTCATAATCTCAGGAAACGGACCGCGTTCTCACCTCCGCCGGGACTCACCGTGAGCTGGAGGGTCGGTTCGGTTCGGTTTATCACCGGAGAGGAGAAACACTGACCGGCGTCAACGTGGCTTCATCCCCTCCATGTGCAGCGGCACAGCGCTCTGACG
>CM042254.1:51714925-51719824 GCA_023566225.1 Romanogobio albipinnatus
TAAAATGTGAAAAAATTGAACCAACCGTTGGGTTTAAAATTTGAAAAAAATTAACCAATCGTTGGGTTTAAAATGTGAAAAAAATAAACCAATCGTTGGGTTTAAAATGTGAAAAAAATTAACCAACCGTTGGGTTTAAAATTTGAAAAAATGAACCAACCGTTGGGTTTAAAATTTGAAAAAATGAACCAACTGTTGGGTTTAAAATTTGAAAAAATGAACCAACTGTTGGATTTAAAATTTGAAAAAATTAACCAACCGTTGGGTTTAAAATGTGAAAAAAATTAACCAACCGTTGGGTTTAAAATGTGAAAAAAATTAACCAACCGTTGGGTTTAAAATTTTAAAAAATTAACCAACCGTTGGGTTTAAAATAAACAAAATTGAAACAACCGTTGGGTTTAAAATTTGAAAAAATGAACCAACTGTTGGGTTTAAAATTTGAAAAAATTAACCAACTGTTGGGTTTAAAATTTGAAAAAATTGAACCAACCGTTGGGTTTAAATTTGAAAAAATTGAACCAACCGTTGGGTTTAAAATTTGAAAAAAATGAACCAACCGTTGGGGTAAAAAATTAAAAAAATTAACCAATCGTTGGGTTTAAAATTTGAAAAAAATGAACCAACCGTTGGGTTTAAAATTTGAAAAAATTGAACCAACCGTTGGGTTTAAAATTTGAAAAAAATTAACCAACCGTTGGGTTTAAAATTTGCAAAAATTGAACCAACCGTTGGGTTTAAAATTTGAAAAAATTAACCAACCGTTGGGTTTAAAATAAACAAAATTGAAACAACCGTTGGGTTTAAAATTTGAAAAAATGAACCAACTGTTGGGTTTAAAATTGGAAAAAATTAACCAACCGTTGGGTTTAAAATTTGAAAAAATTGAACCAATAGTTGGGTTTAAAATTTGAAAAAAAATGAACCAACCGTTGGGTTTAAAATTTGAAAAAAATTAACCAACCGTTGGGTTTAAAATTTGAAAAAAATTAACCAACCGTTGGGTTTAAAATTTGAAAAAAAAATGAACCAACCGTTGGGTTTAAAATTTGAAAAAATGTAACCAACCGTTGGGTTTAAAATGTGAAAAAAATTAACCAACCGTTGGGTTTAAAATTTGAAAAAAATGAACCAACCGTTGGGTTTAAAATTTGAAAAAAAATGAACCAACCGTTGGGTTTAAAATTTGAAAAAAATGAACCAACTGTTGGGTTTAAAATTTGAAAAAATTGAACCAACCGTTGGGTTTAAAATTTGAAAAAAATTTACCAACCGTTGGGTTTAAAATTTGAAAAAATTTAACCAACCGTTGGGTTTAAAATTTGAAAAAAATTAACCAACCGTTGGGTTTCAAATTTGAAAAAATTTAACCAACCGTTGGGTTTAAAATTTGAAAAAAATTAACCAACCGTTGGGTTTAAAATGTGAAAAAAATGAACCAACCGTTGGGTTTAAAATTTGAAAAAAATTTAACCAATCGTTGGGTTTAAAATTTGAAAAAAATTAACCAACCGTTGGGTTTAAAATTTGAAAAAAATGAACCAACCGTTGGGTTTAAAATTTGAAAAAAATGAACCAACCGTTGGGTTTAAAATTTGAAAAAAATGAACCAACCGTTGGGTTTAAAAGACCTAAACATTTAAAGCAACTGTTGGGTTTTTCCATAAGTGACCCAAACATGGGTTGAAACAACCCCGCATTTTTTAGAGTGTAGATTTAAATATTAAGGAGAATCTCAGGAATAATTGACCAAAAAAAGATCTGTCATGTAAATGAAGGTTCACTGCATCGACCAATCAGAAGACAGCTCGATCATATCTGAACATGTCATAATCACCAGTGCTTGTGTTTAGAGCAGCTGAGAGAGGAATGTGTCTGCATAGTGTTCGTGTCTGAGAGCTAAATACACACACACACACACACACACACACACACACACACAGCTGCTGTCTCCCTCACTGAGAGCACAGAGACAGGCATGAAGACCATGTCCGGCTTTGATTCCCGTGACGTCACTCGTGCCTCCTGACAGAAAGTTCGAGCGAGCCAAACTTCGCCCGTCTGCCTCTTTAAATGAGTTAATTAAAGTCCCGCGGCGTGGGCACAATGTGCCTCTCTGTGCCCGCCCGAGCGTACCGACACTCATTGGCTGTCTCCCTCAAATCCCCTCAGATTTATTAAAAATACACAAATACATGAATCAGTTCTGTCTGAAGAGGAATCCAGGCGAAGCGTGGACGACGATTTCTGTCACTGTGATTAGACGGAGAGAGGGATGCCAAATCCACAGACTGACGGTTTTTCTTAAGGGGCTCATTTGGAGAGAAAGAGAGAGAGAGAGAGAGAGAGAGAGAGAGAGAGAGAGAGAGAGAGAGAGAGAGAGAGAGAGAGAGAGCTTCTGTATTCAGCTCGTATCGCAGGCGCTGAAATTACCGCGGCGGTCGCGGATTAAACGCTTCCACACAAAAGAGGCGATAGGGCCGTGAAGCGCCCGCTCTCAGGTGCAGGTGTGCGGGGGTGAGGGGCTCTGATGTCGGCCAGGGCCACACACGAATACTAATGAACCCTCCGCACGGGCCGGTTATTAAAGATCATCCCGCATTCATGAGCGTTTGGATCAACAACGCCTCTAATTCGTTAAAAGATGAGCGCTTAATGACTTTTTAATTGGCATTGATTCTTTCGGCTTGACTGGCACGTCAAAGATTCGCACTAAAATTACATATGAAAATGAAAATGAGTTTAAAGTCGCGATGAAACGCGGCAAATCTTTGTAACACCGATGATCTCTGTTAGTGGGTGGGGTATATTAGGCAGCAAGTGAACATGTTGTCCTCAGAGTTGATGTGTTAGAAGCAGGAGAAATGGGCAAGCGTGAGGATTTGAGCGAGTTTGGCAAGGGCCAGATTGTGACGGCTAGACGACTGGGTCAGAGCATCTCCAGAACTGCAGCTCTTGTGGGGTGTTCCCGGTCTGCAGTGGTCAGTCTCTATCAAAAGTGAAGGACCAGTGGAGAACCGGCCACAGGGTCATGGGCGGCCGAGGCTCATTGATGCCCGTGGGGAGCGAAGGCTGGCCCGTGTGGTCCGATCAAACAGACGAGCTACTGGAGCTCAAACTGCTCCAGAAGTTAATGCTGGTTCTGATAGAAAGGGCTCAGAATACACAGAGCATCTCAGTTTGTTGCGTATGGGGCGGCACAGCCGCTGACCAGTCAGGGTGCCCATGCTGACCCCTGTCCACCCCCCAAAGCACCAACAGTGGCACGAGCATCAGAACTGGACCACGGAGCAATGGAAGAAGGTGGCCTGCTCTGATGATCACGTGTTCTTCTACATCACGTGGATGGCCGGGTGTGTGTGCGGGGCTTACCTGGGGAACACATGGCACAGGTGCACTATGGGAAGAAGGCGTGGCGGCGGAGGCAGTGATGCTTTGGGCAATGTTCTGCTGGGAAACCTTGGGTCCTCCATCATGTGGATGTGACTTTGACACGTCCCACCTACCTAAGCATTGCTGAGCCCATGTCCAGCCTCTCATGGGGACGGTGTTCCCTGTGGCTGTGGCTCTTTCAGCAGATAATGCGCCGCCACAAAGCACTAATGCTTCAGGAATGAGTTTGAGGAGCACAACAACGAGTTTGAGTCCAAATTCCCCAGATCTCAATCCAATCGAGCATCTGTGGGATGAGCTGAACAAACAAGTCCGATCCATGGAGGCCCCGCCTCACAACTTACAGGACTTAAACCACAGCTCAGCTTCAGGGGTCTAGAGGAGGCCATGACACAGGCGTAATGTAACTCATGGTGGCTTTAACTGTTAGTGCTGTGGTTTTATGGTGAAGCTGAGAGAAGCACTGAGCGGTTGGTTGGCTTCATCTCTGCTCATCCTCCACTGATCCCACATGACAGGAAGTTCCCGCAGCCGTGCACTGATTGACAGCTGTCGCCGCAGATCTCACTCACACACTGACGTTTCCCCGCTGTGATCCGCACCGGTCAGAGGAGACGGAAACCCCAGCGGCGCTCAGCTCCACTGATTCTGTAGAGGCACACACACACACACACACACACACACACACACACACACACACACACACACACACACACACACACACACACACACACACACACACACACACACACACACACACACACACACACACACACACACACACACACACACACACTCTCTCTCTCTCTCACACTCTCTCTCTCTCTCTCTCTCTCACACACACACACACACACACTCTCTCTCTCTCTCTCTCTCTCTCTCTCTCACACACACTCTCTCTCTCTCTCTCTCTCTCTCTCTCACACACACACACACACACACACTCTCTCTCTCTGTATATACTTCACCACACAAACCCCTGCTTTAGTAAACATCATCAGCAATAAGACCAACAGAAGTCCTCATGACAGAAAACACACAGAACTGGACCGTCATCGGAGCCGCACACACACGGGCCACACCATCTGTCTGTGTGAGAGAGGGAGAGTGTGTGTGTGTGTGTGTGTGTGTGTAAGTGTGTAAGTGTGAGAGTGCTGAGCCAAGCATAAAAATCAACGACAGCCTTAAAAAGATGAGTGTGATTATCTACATCACGGAGTCAGCATCTCTGTGTGTGTTATCAGTGAACACCTTTAGAAGGAGATGTTCTCCAGGACGACCACACACACACACACACACACACACACACACACACACACACACACACACACACACACACACACACACACACACACACTCATACATACTCATACACACACACACACACACACACACACACACACACACACACTCACTCACTCATACACACTCTCTCTCTCTCTCACACACACACACACACACACACTCACTCATACACACTCTCTCTGTCTCTCACACACACACACA
>CM042254.1:51722524-51747524 GCA_023566225.1 Romanogobio albipinnatus
AGAGGAGCGAGGGAGATGGAGGGAGGAGGAGAGGAGCGAGGGAGAAACTGAATGATCATCTGTAAGCTGGAGAGAGGAAGAGAGGAATCGTCTTTCTGACAGTTTTTACAGTAATCTAAGGAATAAGACGAGACGACTTCACCTTATAATGTGATGAGGTGTGTGTACATATATGACTCGAGTCAGCTTTATTTCTGCAGCGCTTCAAACAACACAGATTGAGCAGGAGAATAACCATTAATGCACACTTCAAATATGAGTCTAAACACAAGCACCATTATTAAGATTAATTCAGTTCATCAGTTATGAGACGAGTTACAGAAGTGCCATTATTCACTGACTCAGTGTTGATTCAGTTCAGTGTTGATTCAGTTCAGTGTTGATTCAGTTCAGTGTTGACTCAGTTCAGTATTGATTCAGTTCAGTGTTGATTCAGTTCAGTGTTGATTCAGTTCAGTGTTGATTCAGTTCAGTGTTGACTCAGTTCAGTATTGATTCAGTTCAGTGTTGATTCAGTTCAGTGTTGATTCAGTTCAGTGTTGATTCAGTTCAGTATTGATTCAGTTCAGTGTTGATTCAGTTCAGTGTTGATTCAGATCATTGTTGATTCAGATCAGTGTTGATTCAGTTCAGTGTTGATTCAGTTCAGTGTTGATTCAGATCATTGTTGATTCAGATCAGTGCTGATTCAGTTCAGTGTTGATTCAGTTCAGTGCTTATTCAGATCAGTGTTGATTCAGATCAGTGTTGATTCAGATCAGTGGTGATTCAAATTGGTGTTAATTCAGTTCAGTGTTGATTCAGTTCAGTGTTGATTCAGATCATTGTTGATTCAGATCAGCGCTGATTCAGTTCAGTGTTGATTCAGATCATTGTTGATTCAGATCAGTGCTGATTCAGTTCAGTGTTGATTGAGTTCAGTGTTGATTCAGATCAGTGCTGATTCAGTTCAGTGCTTATTCAGATCAGTGTTGATTCAGATCAGTGTTGATTCAGATCAGTGTTGATTCAGGTCAGTGTTGATTCAGATCAGTGTTGATTCAGATCATTGTTGATTCAGATCATTGTTGATTCAGATCAGCGCTTATTCAGTTCAGTGTTGATTCAGATCATTGTTGATTCAGATCAGTGCTGATTCAGTTCAGTGTTGATTGAGTTCAGTGTTGATTCAGATCAGTGCTGATTCAGTTCAGTGTTGATTCAGTTCAGTGCTTATTCAGATCAGTGTTGATTCAGTTCAGTGTTGATTCAGTTCAGTGCTTATTCAGATCAGTGTTGATTCAGATCAGTGTTGATTCAGATCAGTGGTGACTCAGATCAGTGTTGATTCAGTTCAGTGCTTATTCAGATCAGTGTTGATTCAGTTCAGTGCTGATTCAGTTCAGTGTTGATTCAGTTCAGTGCTTATTCAGATCAGTGTTGATTCAGTTCAGTGTTGATTCAGTTCAGTGCTTATTCAGATCAGTGTTGATTCAGATCAGTGTTGATTCAGATCAGTGGTGATTCAGTTCAGTGTTGATTCAGTTCAGTGCTTATTCAGATCAGTGTTGATTCAGATCAGTGGTGATTCAGATCAGTGTTGATTCAGTTCAGTGCTTATTCAGATCAGTGTTGATTCAGTTCAGTGCTGATTCAGTTCAGTGTTGATTCAGTTCAGTGCTTATTCAGATCAGTGTTGATTCAGATCAGTGTTGATTCAGATCAGTGGTAATTCAGATCAGTGTTAATTCAGTTCAGTGTTGATTCAGTTCAGTGTTGATTCAGATCATTGTTGATTCAGATCAGTGTTGATTCAGTTCAGTGTTGATTCATTTCAGTGCTTATTCAGATCAGTGTTGATTCAGATCAGTGTTGATTCAGTTCAGTGCTTATTCAGATCAGTGTTGATTCAGATCAGTGTTGATTCAGATCAGTGTTGATTCAGGTCAGTGTTGATTCAGATCAGTGTTGATTCAGTTCAGTGTTGATTCAGTTCAGTGCTTATTCAGATCAGTGTTGATTCCGTTCAGTGCTTATTCAGTTCAGTGTTGATTCAGATCAGTGTTGATTCAGTTCAGTGTTGATTCAGTTCAGTGCTTATTCAGATCAGTGTTGATTCAGATCAGTGTTGATTCAGTTCAGTGTTGATTCAGTTCAGTGTTGATTCAGTTCAGTGTTGATTCATTTCAGTGTTGATTCAGTTCAGTGTTGATTCAGATCAGTGTTGATTCAGTTCAGTGTTGATTCAGTTCAGTGTTGATTCAGTTCAGTGCTTATTCAGATCAGTGTTGATTCAGATCAGTGTTGATTCAGTTCAGTGTTGATTCAGTTCAGTGCTTATTCAGATCAGTGTTGATTCAGATCAGTGTTGATTCAGATCAGTGTTGATTCAGTTCAGTGTTGATTCAGTTCAGTGCTTATTCAGATCAGTGTTGATTCAGTTCAGTGTTGATTCAGTTCAGTGCTTATTCAGATCAGTGTTGATTCAGTTCAGTGTTGATTCAGTTCAGTTCTGGTCTGATAGTGTCAGTGATTCACTAACGCATGTTCTGGCTACACTCGCGGACGCAGTGACACCGGCCGGCTCCTCTGGGAATAGACGAGGTCGGCGGTGTAAAGCGAGAGGTTGATGAAGCCGAGCACGGAGACGGCGAGCTTCACGTCCCACGAGCACTTCCCCCTCGGGCAGCCCTGCGGCCGCAGCGGAGTGCCGTACTTCCTGTCGAAACAGAAGACGGGCCAGATCACGGCAGCGCTCAAGTACAGCAGCACCGCCCCCAGCGTGTACACCACCACACACCGCTCAAACGGCAGCCGCAGGGCCGTGGTCCGGCCCGAGACCGTCAGCGCCACCAGCAGGACGGATGCGGCGCAGCAGACGCCGAACACCGCCACGCAGTAAACGGTCGCGCCGTGGAGGGAGAAATCGCTCCCGTTGGCGAGCATCACGAAAATCACGCATGCTACGAAGATCTGCACCACCTTCAGGATGCCGGACGGGGTCGCCATGTAGCCGACGGGGCGGCCCGGTGTGGCACGTGACAGGAAAACCTCCGTCCCGTACGCGACGCACGCCGCCCACGAGCACACGGTCACCGCGATCCGGAAGTTTCTCACGCCGCAGTTATTATGAGGACAGTCGTCGGAGCGCACGAAGTACACGGGATAGACGACGGACGCGGTGAGCGTGAGCAGGACGGCCAGGGACGCAAACGCCACGGTCAGATTCTCCCAGGACACGGGGAGACACGTGTGCAGGCGGGTCGTGTCCAGCACCAACACGGCTGCTGTGATGGAGAAGCAGGACGTCCAGACCGCCATGCAGAACGTCCCGTAGGTGGCGCTGTAACCGGCGGCGTGGATCACCAGAGAGACGGCGGCACAGCCCAGAGTCAGCTGACACACACGGGCGGCACCGACCGGGGAGAACACGGCTGCGCGGTTTAAATAATGCCCCGTGGAGCCGCTCATGGTCGCTTACACTAGCGCTCAGAAGTTTGGGGGCAAAAGTCTCACCAGGACAGCGTAATATTATTAAATATTATTACTATTTAAAATAATGTTTTCTATCGTAATATATATTAAGGTGATGGCACAGTCCCATTACATTTCTTATTATCAATGTTAAAAATATTATTAATATTATTCATCAAAATTAAACACTACATAAAAATGTATTTAATCATGCTTATTTAATTAAATTATATATTAAAATAGTAAAAAAATTCAAAATGTAATCAAACACTAAAATGTATAATCATAATGTAAAATTAAAATAAAAAATAAATGCTCATTAAAAATGTATTAAATCATAAACGCAAATTGTTTACAAGTTATTTAAAAGTTAAATAATTTAAATATGAAATCAAACACTAAAAAAAATTACTGTAAAATAAAACATTAACGCTTTTTAAAATTAAATTAAATTATTTTCAAAATGAAATCAAACACTAAAAATGAATAATCATAATGTAAATAAAAAAAATCAAACAAACGCTTATTCAAAAAGTATTAAATCATAAATGCAAAATGAAAACAAATAATAATGTACCTTAAATAAAATCATAAAAACATAAAATTAAAATTATTTTAAAATGAAATCAAACACTAAAAATGAATAGTAAAAAAGTGTAAAATTAGAAAAAAATGAACGCTTTGTTAAAAATGTACAATTAAAATGGTTAAATTAATTTAAAAATTAAATCAAACACAAAACATTAATAAATCATAATGTAAAATAAAGGAATAAAATAAACCCTATTAAAAATGTATTAAATCATAAACGTAAAATGAAAACAAATCTAAATTTAACCTGTAAAAATAAAATAGAACAAAAATAAAACACTAAATGAAGCAGCTAAAAAAGTGTAACATTAACAAATAAAGTTCAAAATAAAAATGAAATTGAATTTTTTTCAGAATTTTTAAACAGAAAGTTCAAAAGAACAGCATTTATTTAATGTGTTTTTATAAATTCTTTAATGTTACTTTTGATTAGTTTATCACGTTTATTAGTTAATTCAAAATTCTTACTGACCCCAAACTTTTGACCGGTGTATTTTAAAGCGTATTATGATGGAATATTTGGAGATCAGGAGAGCGGACATCCGTAGTGAAGCTCAGCTGATAATGGAGCTCATCTCCTCACGTCTGCAGTGATCGGGCCGCCCACCGTCTGACGCTTCCTGTTGGGTTCTCAGACGCTCCTCTCCTCAGGGCAGCTCGAAGTATTTCTGACTCTATTTTGGAGCGCCTGACTCACAATCTGTCAAAAAACGAAACCGTCAAAATCGCCAGAGTCTCTCAGAGACACGATCAAGAACATCAGATCCATTCTGAGAGAAGAAGCTCCACACAGAGAGCAGAGGAGATGGATCCGTCCGTACGGATGACAGCCGGAGTCTCTCCGGAGGAGGTTATTTCCACTCCATGAGGGCGCGGCCGGAGGCTGGAATGTGTGTCCAGATGCACCTGTGAAGGAATCGCAGTTATTCTATATATAAACACATTCACACACACACACACACACACACACACACACACACACACACACACACACACACACACACACACTGGGCTTCCAAGCATGCAGTTGAAGAATGAAACTCAAATATCCCAGATGAGTATCAGGTTCTGAAGGGAATCTTCCAGGTTCAGTGCAGGCTAAAGGCCGGAGATGATCGCATCGCCTGTGATGTGGCTCCAGACCTGAAGGAACAATAACACACAGTGAGGAGAACAAGTATTTGAAACACTGCCGATATTGCAGGTTTGTCCACTTACAAAGCATGTAGAGGTCTGTCATTTGTATCATAGGCATGGGCGTCGGAACCATTGTGTGTGTGTGGGACAAAACCCACCCACTTTTTACGATCAATGATATTGGACCCACTCACTTTTATCGTCTCTAACATTCAGCACATGTGTGTTTACCTACCCCTAATCGATAAACACTTATTATTAAACACGTTAGACGCTTTATTTCCACTTTTCTAATATTTTCGTTATTTTTATTGAATATAAATGCCTTTCCGATCTGATATGTGATGGGAAAAGGGAGAGGATTGAACTCGGCGAAAGGCGGATTCGAACCGCGGGTCGATTTGTGTCAAAACTAGATGCCACGCGTCTTACCCCTACACTACTGCCACTCTCAATGATATGGCGATTCCCGTAATTTTGTCTTTCCGAACTATTCACTTAGCAAGCAAAGCGGTATATTTGTACTTATTGGCATCTACTCCAGTACAAAAAATTCTGAGGACCCACCCACATTTTTTTTGCTTCCGACGCCCATGATCATAGGTACACTTCAACTGTGAGAGACGGAATCTAAAATCCAGAAAATCACATTGTATGATTTTTAAATTATTAATTTGCATTTTATTGCATGACATAAGTATTTGATCGCCTCCCAACCAGTAAGAATTCCGGCTCTCACAGACTTGTTAGTTCTCTTTAAGAAGCCCTCCTGTTCTCCACTCTGTATAAAAGACACCTGTCCACACACTCAAGCAAACAGACTCCAACCTCTCCACAATGGCCAAGACCAGAGAGCTGTGTAAGGACATCAGGGGTAAAACTGTAGACTTGCACAAGGCTGGGATGGGCTACAGGACAATAGGCAAGCAGTTTGGTGAGAAGGCAACAAGTGGTGGCGCAATTATTAGAAAATGGAAGATGCTCAAGATGACGGTCCATCTCCCTCAGTCTGGGGCACCATGCAAGATCTCACCTCGTAGGGCATCAATGATCATTAGGAAGGTGAGGATTAAAATCAGTTCAGTGCTGATTCAGTTCAGTGCTTATTCAGATCAGTGTTGATTCAGTTCAGTTCTCGTCTGATAGTGTTACTAACCTATAGGTTTTAATGAAAGTGAAGATGCCTGAAATGTACATCTAATTCATGAAAATATTAAATAATAGCCTTGTTAATTACAATAAGTATTACATTTAAAAACAATAACACTAGTAACAACATGCCACTTGGGGCATTCTGTGCCAAATATGGCTGGGTCATCTTACCCCAAGAGTCTAATTTCATCTTTTTACTTCAAAATAAAAGCTATAACATGTACTCCACATATTAGAGTCAAGATGGCGCCGAGGATGGCCGCAACGTCGCAAGCTCTGCTGAAACATTGTAGTTTTTTGTTTGTTCTGTTTATAGTTTTTGTGTTTTTTGTCTTGGATGTTGTCTGCCTTACTACGTACGACAGACAGACACTTTTGGACATTGGTTCGGCAATCGCACACCGAAAACCGGACTTTAAATTCTTCAGTGACGAACCGCCGTTTACAAACACAGCAGCGGAGCTCTTTGTCTGGACGGCCCGACCACGCAAACGCGGCCGGAGAAGGGGAAGCAGAGCCGGCGTGCTCATCAGATTAAGACGCCGCGCAAACCGACCCCCGCTTCCCAGTATTTTACTGGCAAATGTTCAGTCTCTGGACAATAAACTCTGCGAGCTGAGAGCGCGGATCTCTTTCCAGCGAGACACGAGGGACTGCTGCATTATCTGCCTCACAGAAACTTGGATGTCCGCTGAGATTCCAGATTCGGCCATCGAAACCACGGGGTTCTCCGTGCATCGGATGGACAGAGAAAAAGATCTCTCCGGGAAAAGCAAAGGCGGGGGTGTGTGTTTTATGATTAACCGATCCTGGTGTGATCAGAGGAACGTACATTCTATCAAGTCTTTCTGTTCTCCTGATCTGGAACTTCTCATGGTTCTGTGCCGACCATTCTGGCTACCGAGGGAATTCACCGCGGTCATCATCACAGCTGTGTATATTCCCCCGCAAGCCGACACAGACCGGGCACTAAAGGAACTGTATAGGACAGTGAGTGAGCAGGAAACCGCGCATCCTGAGGCCGCGTTTATTGTGACCGGAGACTTTAACAAAGCCAACTTCAAGCGCATCGCACCCAAATACCACCAACATGTTAACTTCAACACGCGAGGGAACCGCGTCTTAGATCACTGCTACTCCCCCTTCAAGGATTGTTACAAGTCCCTCCCGCGCCCACCATTTGGCAAATCGGATCACGCTTCCATCCTCCTTTTGCCCGCATATAGGCAAAGACTCAAACAGGAAGCACCCGCCCTCAGAACCATCCAGTGCTGGTCGGATCAATCGGATTCTATGCTACAGGACTGTTTTGATCACGCGGACTGGGAGATGTTCCGGTCGGCCTCTGATGACGACATCGAGGTTTACGCTGATAGCGTAACGTGTTTCATCAGGAAGTGCGTAGATGACGTTGTTCCGACCAAAACAATTCGGCTGTATCCTAACCAGAAGCCGTGGCTAAACGGGGATGTTCGCGCGGCACTCAATGCGCGGACCTTCACTTTTAATTCCGGTAACGCGGAGGAGCATAAACAAGCAAGTTATGCCCTCCGGAAAACCATCAGAGCAGCAAAACGGCAGTACAGGGACAAGATTGAAGGACAGTTCAACACCACCGACTCTAGAAGCATGTGGAGGGGAATTAACACCATCACGGACTATAAAGGGAACACAAACTCCACCGTGAACACCGCTGCCTCTCTCCCGGACGAGCTAAACACCTTCTATGCTCGTTTTGAGGGAACTAACACCGCCCTCGCGGAGAGAGAGCTCGCGGCTGAAGATACAGAGGTTAGTGCACTCTCCGTATCCGTAGCGGATGTAACCCGATCCTTCCGGCGGGTGAACGTCCGTAAAGCTGCGGGTCCAGACGGGATTCCCGGCCGTGTGATCAGAGCGTGCGCGCACCAACTGGCTGGAGTTTTCACGGACATTTTTAACCTGTCCCTCTCCCTATCTGTGGTCCCCACATGCTTCAAAACGTCCACCATTGTGCCTGTACCTAAGCAGTCAAAAACCACCTGCTTAAACGACTGGCGTCCTGTTGCTCTGACCCCCATCATCAGCAAATGCTTTGAGAGACTAGTCAGAAACCACATTTGCTCTGTTCTCCCCCCCTCACTGGACCCACTGCAGTTTGCATACCGCACAAACCGCTCCACTGACGATGCCATTTCATCCACTATACACACTGCTCTCTCCCACCTGGAAAAGAGGAACACGTATGTGAGAATGCTGTTTGTGGACTACAGCTCAGCATTCAACACCATTGTGCCCTCCATACTTGACGGGAAACTCCGGGCTCTAGGCTTAAACAGCCTGTTATGCAGCTGGATCCTGGACTTCCTGTCAAACAGACGCCAGGTGGTCAGAATGGGCAGTAACATCTCCTCATCACTGACTCTCAACACTGGAGCCCATCAGGGCTGCGTTCTCAGCCCACTCCTGTACTCTTTGTACACACATGACTGTGTGGCAACCCACAGCTCCAACACCATCATCAAGTTTGCTGACGATACGACGGTGGTAGGTCTTATCACCGACAATGATGAAACGGCCTACAGAGAGGAGGTGCACACTCTGACACGGTGGTGTCAGGAGCACAACCTCTCCCTCAACGTCAGCAAGACCAAGGAGCTGGTGGTCGACTTCAGGAGGAATGAGAGAGAACACCGCCCCATCACCATCGATGGAGCACCGGTGGAGAGAGTCAGCAGCTTCAAGTTCCTCGGTGTCCACATCACAGAGGAACTCTCATGGTCCGTCCACTCCGAGGCCGTTGTGAAGAAGGCTCATCAGCGCCTTTTCTTCCTGCGACGGCTGAGGAGGTTTGGAATGAACCGCCACATCCTCACACGCTTCTACACCTGCACCATCGAGAGCCTGCTGACTGGCTGCATCACCACCTGGTACGGCAACAGTACCGCCCGCAGCCGCAAGGCCCTGCAAAGGGTAGTGCGCACGGCCAGCTGCATCATCGGAGGTGAGCTTCCCTCCCTCCAGGACATTTACGCCAGGCGGTGTGTGAAGAGAGCTCAGAGGATCATCAGAGACTCTAGCCACCCGAACCATGGGCTGCTCTCACTGCTGCCATCAGGCAGACGGTACCGCAGCATTAGAACACGCACCAGCCGACTCCAGAACAGCTTCTTCCCACAAGCAATCAGACTACTTAACTCTTGATCCATCAGGATCATAACACACACTGGACAGAATATCACTCAGCACAACCCACTGTAGATACACACACATTATATACACATTTATTTATCATATAGCACCTATTGCACTTTGGATTTCAATTTTTCAATCTGTGAATAATATTTTATACTATACATTGTATATTATTATTATTATTATAGCGTAATGTATATTGTTTAGTGTATGTTTAGTGTATATTGTTTAAAGTATATGTATATTGTAAGTATGTGTATATTGTTTAAAGCTGTGAGAACTATACTCACATTGTGCAAATTATTTATTGTTTATTGTAGAGTTTACTGTGCTGTGAGTAATTGTGTGCGCATCAGATGTGTAATCTGATGCTGCTTAAATGTTGTACATGTCATGTCATGACTACTATGTTGCTCAGAACTGCACCTAAGAATTTCACCTACTGTTGCACTTGTGCATATGTAGAGTGACAAATAAAGTGATTTGATTTGATTTGATTTGATGTCCACAAATCCCTCATTAACAAATGACACTAAAACTTTGATATTCAACATAATACAATGTCATATATCACTATTTTCGATAGACACAAAATGAGATCAAAACTGTTTTGACTGACTAGTAAGATGGATCATTTGTATGGACAAGCACCCAATCCTCGCCCCCAATGTCACCCCACCCCAGTGCCCCTTTTTTGGGTTTGGGCCACTGCCCCTCAAAATGTCTGTGCACGGCCCTGGTCATGTGGTCTGATAAGACAAAAATAGAGCTTTTTGGTTTAAACTCCACTTGCCGTGTTTGGAGGAAGAAGAAGGACGAGTACAACTCCAAGAACATCATCCCAACCGTGAAGTATGGAGGTGGAAACATCATTCTCTGGGGATGCTTTTTAGGGGTCAGGGCGACTGCACCGTATTGAGGGGAGGATGGATGGGGCCATGTATCACCAGATCTTGGCCAACAACCTCCTTCCCTCAGTAAGAGCACTGAAGATGGGTCGTGGCTGGGTCTTCCAACATGACAACGACCCCAAACACACAGCCAGGGCAACTGAGGAGTGGCTCTGTCAGAAGCATCTCAAGGTCCTGGAGTGGATTATTAATTACTTAAAAATCATACAATGTGATTTTCTGGATTTTTGTTTTAGATTCCGTCTCTCTCAGTTGAAGTGTACCTATGATAACAATGACAGACCTCTACATGCTTTGTAAGTGGGCAAACCTGCAAAATCGGCAGTGCATCAAATACTTGTTCTCCCCACTGTGTTCTTAACATCTCTGCATTTCTGCACATAATGCTGTATTTTAAAGCGATTTGGAGGAGATCAGGAGGAAACTGCAGCTTTACTGAGCTCAACGTCTTAGGCCTGGTTGTGATATAAACTAAATGCTATTGGCTATTTTAAAAAAGGGGAGGAGCTGCTCAATATACCCCGCCCTGTCTTCATGTCTAGTGGAAATGATGTCAACATATTGAAGAATGCTGCGCGTTTCATGCACTTCAGTGGGACTCCAGCGGTCCAGCATCTGACGAGGATCCTGTTGCAACTGGGATTTAATGAATTAACCTCAAAACGCTGTAATATTCCTGACAACATCATCACACCAGGAACAAATATGCTGGTATATTCATTTTGATATCATATCAAAATGTTAAAATACAGCAATTTTCTTTTAAAAAATTCATTTAAAAACAAATCATTATTCGGCTATTAGTTGAAAAAGTCTATAAAGTCATATTCATTTTTATTTTTATTAGTACAAATTATACTAAATAAAAATGTGTAATGTTTCTTGGCACCTTGCTGAAGATATGTTTATTATATTTAGCATAATTAAAAAAATATATATTTTATTTCTTGTTAATGTTTACTTATTGTAAACTTTTTTAGTTGTAGTTATAATATAATATAATATTACTGTATAATAACCCTGGTCCTAGTAACAGTTTGACTGTATAAAGATATCTAACCGCCAGCGCCACCTGCTGTCCTCACACACTAGTGCAGGCTGACTCTCTCTCAGTCATCTGTGGGTCTGTACTGCCCTCTGGGGCCCGTTGAGATGATTGACAGATGTATCAGACACTCCAGGATGAGCTTGGAAGAGCCGGGGCCCTCGTGAAAACATGTGACCTAAACTACACCAGTGTAAAAGAGCTTAAGAGGACCACTAGAGGGACCCGAACAACCATTCATCCGTGAACACTGGATCAGAAACACACTGTTCTTTAGATGAGCTCATTATCTCCTCCAGGTAAGGCCAATGCTTGTTTTAGAATGATAAAGTGCTGTGAATGAGTACTAGCCTAATCATAAGCTTTTATTATAACCTCTAATGATTGGGAATATTATAGTGAGGAGATCTGTAAAGTAAAACATGAAAGGGCAGTTGCATCCAGTTTTATGTAATTTGATCAATCGTTAAATACATGGTTTTGGTAAGAGTAACTTGTACTACTGTGTGTAATTGATACGCTATTAGTTTTTAAATTAGATAGATTATATTTTTGATTTCATATTAAAGGCACAATATGTAATTTTCCGTCTCTTATTCAACACAAAGGCGTGTCTTGACTCTTGAGTGGGCGGAGCTTTTATTCTGCCGCGAGCGCGTCCGCTTCTTCCGCTCATGCGTGTGTGTGTGTGTTTGATCCTCTCACACACATGTGAGTGTGTTAAAGTGATGTTGTGATGTGGGCTGGGCGCTACTATGAGACACTTGTTCACTCTGCAGTGAGCGAGATCATATGAGGCGGGAAAACATGGCACTCTGTGCGCTAAACCAACAACAGCAGATTTACACAATCAGACTAACTGTGTTGAGCTGGAGAACAATGAGGAGTTTCTGTCCATCAATGATCCAAACAGTGGCTCATAAAACACATCAGATATTAGTGTTGCCATGGTTACTGCACAATAACACGCGGGGATGATGTCACTGATGGGCAGCGCACACACACGGGCCATGTCCTGGGGAAAATCACTGATTTCTCTGGATTTAAACATTTGAGATAAAATACACAAGTCAACAAAATATATAACACTGATCTAGTGGCTTTTGGTCACATAATAGTGACAACATGGCGGATGAAGTGCGTCCGAATTATACTCATGCTACACACATTCATATTTTTTTTTAGCGGTCATGAAGTAATTACTTATTCAAAATAAGTACCTACGATTTCAGATGCTGTCTATGCAACACAGGCCCCTCCCCCCTAATAAGTGGACACGCCCCTTACCCCTAATTGGCTACAAGTGTGTTTTGATGCTCCTACCAACAGCATTCTCAGAAATCGCTTACTGCACCTTTAATATACATCGGTTATTATAGTTACTAGAACTAGAACTGCAAAAAACATTTCAGATACTTGAAGTAAAAATAAATGTTACAATATATAAAATCACGTACTAAAATAACTGTTTAGATATTAAAAAATTAAAAAATAAAACGTACAATTCACACACATCAGCTGTGATGGTTCAAAATCACTATTAATATGTTGATATTTGACAATTTGCTTCTTGTGTGATTATATTCATGTTTAGGGAACTCACTAGTAGACAGCCAATGAACTGTCAGTTTAGGCTAATGAACAAATTAAACTTATTGTGTGACACTGAATGTATTTAACGAATAATTTCGCTAAACATTCATTCAAACCGATTCATGGATAACAATCGTTTCGTTCTAAAAGCAAGGTTTTTTTTTTTTTTTAAATCCCTGATATTCTTCCATAAAGACCTGAGCAATATCGTGTCAGTGAGAACCATCACACACCGCTGACAGGATTATGAGGGATTATGATTCCACTCACCCTTTTCCACCAAGGCAGTGCTGGTGCTGGTTCGGAGCCAGAGCCTAGTTTCAAATTGTTTCTTGGTCTTTCGTCACCCAAAGCACCAGCTCCGAACCAGCCAGGAGAAGTGGTTCTTAAGTAGCACCAAAACATTGCTGGTCTAGAAGTAAGAACCGCTTGCGTCAGGGGCTGGGGTTACCGTGACCAACAAGACCAACACAAACCTGTGACTGCCATTTTTGAATAAGTCAGTCTCACAAGCTCCTTTCATTATTTATTCTTTTATACATGTTTGTTAAAAGTCACATATCATTTAATGTAGATCAGGGTTATTAAACTAACTAAGGGTGCGGTCACACTTGTCATGTTTGGTTCGATTAAAACAAACCCTGGTGCGATTGCTCGGTTAGTGCGGTTCATTTGAACATATGTGACCACTCACAGATAGTATGGACACAAGTCGGTTCTGGGGCATTTTGAGTTATTCGCAGATTCTGAAAGTGTAGTCTCCAAGCTTTCCAACGATGTGTAACCATGAAAATCTGATAATATTTGGAGAAGTTGTGGCCATTTGAAAGTAGGCACTCAAAAAAGCTTAATAGGGAGAAAACGACCTCTAAACATTGTGCAGTTCTCACCTGTTCTCACCTGCTGGGAGTGACAATAGGGCTCATTTACATCTCATTTAGATAAGCCATACCCCCTGTAATGGTGCGTTCACACCGGCCACGATTGACGCGAATAAATCGCGCTATTCGCGCGAAGGTGGACGCTTGAACATTGAGTTTACTCGCTTCATTCGCGCGTGACATTCACTGCACAACAGACGTGAATTCACGTCATGGGCGGGGCTTCTGCCAGCAGCTCGTCTCGTTGAGAAATGGCTGACATCGGCTGTGTTTACACGTCTTTTTTTGTTAAAAATCTACTGTTAATGTGTGACAAAACGTAGTTTTAAGACTTTTTCAGTCGATAATGTAGTTGTTTAAAGCTCAAATCTGTGGTTTATTTATATAAAGAGTGCCTATTTGTACATTTTATCTGGCGTTTTTGGAGTTGTGAGCTCCAGCGGATCAGCGGCGCTCAGCGCTCATTAACCCCGGCGAGAGCAGCCTTTCCTCGGCCAGTCCTTCAGCCGTCAAAGAGAAGTTTCATTACTTGTTTATTTTTAGGCTATTTAACTTTACGTTAGCGTTGTAGCCGACTAGCTCTGACTGTGAATGTTTGACTGAATTGTTTGCTTTATTTCATGTGTAGCTTATTACACCTTTTACTTATACTTTTGTATTATTGATCAAACATAAACTTGCATTTAACAAAAAGAGACTGGGTTGTGTTTCATGTCATTTAATGCCATCACAGTGATAATCATATTGTCTGAACCAGATATTAATACACAGATTTTCTCCTCATTGTTGTCTCTACTAGAGCAGCTCCTGATTGGTTAACGCGGCGCGAATATCTGCCAAAGTTCAGATTTTTTAACTTGAGCGATTTGCACGAATCGCGCCGCAGAATGCCATTTCGCGTCTCTGCATTGACTTAACATGTAAATCACTCGCGCGAATCGCGTCAATCGCGTCCGGTGTGAACGCCACATAAAGCTGCATGGTTGCATAGCAACGACAGACCCAACGGGATGCATTGTGTAGCATTAAGTGGCGTTCACACCGGACGCGATTGGCGCAAATAATTCGCGCTAATCGCACGAAGGTGGACGCTTGAACATTTTGAGTTTACTCGCTTCATTCGCGCGCGTGAAATTCGCGTGTGACAACTACACAACAGACGCGAATTCGCGTCATGGGAGGGGCTTCTGCCCTATATGAGCCTATATGAGCCAGCTCGTTTTTATTAATGTGACAAAACGTAGTTTAAAGACTTTTTCAGGCGATAATATAGTTGTTTAAAGCTCAAAGCTGTGGTTAATTTATAAAAAGAGCCTATTTGAGCATTTTATCTGGCGTTTTCGGAGTTGTGAGATCCAGGAGGATCAGGGACATTCCGCGCTCGTTTACCCGGCGAGACCCGCCTTTCCTCGGCTAGTCCTTCTCACATTTGCCGCTGGCTCTGGCTCTGGCTCTTTTTTTCTGCTCCTGTCTCGTTGTGAAATGGCTGACATAGATTTTGTTGAGAGGGTAGCTGACTGTCCGACCTCCTCACTCTCTTTCTTCCAAGCAAGATCCTTTTATTCCTGTTCCTGTAGTGATAGGATGATGTATCATACAGCTCCGGGTATCCACATACGGCCACGATTATCTTGTCCTCCATTGTTGTTGGGATTTCTGCCTCCGCTTGTAAATGCGTCACTACTAGAGCAAGCTCGTGATTGGTTAACGCGGCGCGAAATATCAATATATAAATTTCAAATATCAAATATCTAAATCTTGCCGCCTCATGATCAACTATGATAAACTAAAATCAACTATAATTATGTGTTTTTATAGTATAATATGCAAAGTACAATTTTCTATAAGAAAAAAATTATCTCTGATTCTGTTCTTTTCTCTGACATTTAAGGGTAACCAGGGCCGTTTTTAGGCATAGGCCAACTAGGCGGTCGCCTAGGGCGGCATCAGCTGAAGGAGCGCCAAATGAACGCATATCAGGGGTGTGTGTGAAGGGTGTCAAGGCCACCCTGAAATAGGATTGCCGCCCCCACTGGTTCCCCCAACACTATTGGATCAGAGTCAATCACTGTCTGAATGTTGCCTGTAAAGTTTGCATTTGGAGCTCAACACCATTAGATCAGAGCTCGGTCAAAGCTTTGGCAAGGTAACACTTTTTTAACCACACAATAAAGCTAAATTCAAAGGCCAATTAAAAAAACAGGTACAATAAAAAGTGCACAGATCTGTATTTTGTTAGGGCCGTATTTGTGTCAGTGTAGAAATCACGCTGTGAAATGGGCAGATAGTGTAATATTGCTCGGTGTGTAGGCTATTATAGAGGCAAGATGTTCACCTGACCACGCTCACTTTAGCATTTCATGATATCATTATATTTAGACTCTATTAAGCTTTCTTCTCTTACTTGCACCTCCAAAAGGTGTGTGTTTGCGCTAATGCATTGTTAAAGGATCAGTGTGTAATTGTCTCATATAAAACTTCAACGGCCAATTTAAAAATAGTATAATAAAATGTGCTAATTCACAATATTTATTATCCTTTATTAAACCGCTTTGTTGAATGTAATGCATCTCTACGGGTGGTGTTGAAAGCTGAATCGATTCATTCAGTTCTAATAGTGTCAGGGCAGCGTCGCGTTATTTAAGGGGAAGCTCAAGCGCCAATGAGAAACAAAGACCGCACTGAATCAATATTTATTATTCTTGTTACTTTCATGTGACTGGAACAGCTTTTATACGTAGTTTCCAAATTGTATTTGTATGTATTTGTTAATAAGGATTCAAATTAGTAATAGGCCTACCATGTTGCTTTTTAAGATTTGTGCCAATAAGGATTTCGCCTAGGGCGTCAAAATGTCTAGAAACGGCCCTGAGGGTAACATAGGCCTACAAAGACTCTTTTAGGTCTAAAACAGTTTGGATAGTTGTTAATACAGCGTTCCCACAGCTTGGTTAACTTCAAATTCAAGAACCTTTCAAGGACTTTCCAGGTCCAGCTTCTTTTTTTTTTTTTTGGCCATATGACAGAGGTCTGATATTCTATTTGTCATATTTCTGTTTTGCATAAAACTGAAGAATATTTGGTACATCCTATACTGTATTCTAAAATGATCTGATATTAACTTTTGCATGGATTTTATTGAAAAGAGCTTAGGCTCATGTAACCAGTCTATTTTCGCAATATTTCACGGTGTGTCTAACCATGGCAACACTAGGCGCTTTAATATCTGATGTGTTTTATTAGCCACTGTTTGGATCATTGATGGACAGAAACTGCTCATTGTTCTCCAGCTCAACACAGTTAGTCTGATTGTGTAAATCTGCTGTTGTTGGTTTAGCGCACAGAGTGCCATGTTTTCGTTGAATTTCGTTCTTCTGCTGAATGCAAAAGAAAATATTTTGAAGAATGAGGATAACCAAACTTGAAGTCCAGTTGATGGACTTCATAGTAATGCTTTCCCTGTGGAATTCAATGGGGTCCATCAACTGTTTAGTTTCCCAATATTCTGCAAAATATCTTCTTTTGTGTTCAGCAGAACAAAGAAATTCATAGAAGTTTGGAACAACTTGAGGGTGAGTAAATGATGACAGAATTTTTAGGTGAACTATCCCTATAATTTAGGTTTAATTACGTTCATTCAAACGTGATGCCCATCAGGGCCGTTTTTGAAGTCCACCTCGAGTGTAGTGCAGATCACGTTTACCTTTGAACAGGTTGTTGAGGAAGAAAACGCTGTGTTTTGCTCCTCCGGACCCTCAGCAGGTGCTCCGCGCACGGCCTTCATCAAACCGCGGCTCCGCCTTCAAAGAGCCGCCGCAGCTGGAGCTCATTAACCGGGGACATGACAAGGGCCTGGCGCGCCACCGCCTCTCCTCCGGACACTGAAGTTCCTTCAGACGGGCAGCAAGACCGTTTACATCAAAGCATCCCGTATCTGATACCAACGAAAACACTGAAAATGTTCGTTTGTAAACGCGTTTACACAACACTGCTTTCAACTAAAAACGCAAAACTTTTTTTTCTTTTTTTACACGACAATGTCGTTTTGGGGGCCTGGAAATGCAAACTTTTTGAAAAGTTGTTGAAAAACGATACCGTTATTGTCTCCGAGTAAACTACAAACACGCGAATCTGTGAAAACCATTATCGCCACGTTTTTGTGTTCATACCCAAGTGATTTAAACGTGCAAATTCTCTCCCTGACAGTAAAAACTAAAATCATATGTAGTGCCACATGCACTGACAACCTTGTAAACATTTACAATGCTATCCAGATTCTGTCATTTCAGTCAAATGTAGGCTTGTTTTCGCTGTGCATAAAACATACAATACGCTTTAAATGATTACCTGTATATACATATGCATTACATTAATGCGAAGACAAGACGATTGTTAATATTTTCTTATTTCTTGGGCTTCACTTTCTAACTTTCCTTGTATAACACTGACTTTTCTGCCATGGTACGTGTGCACAATTAGACAAAACATTCAGTAGTACTTGGACACATTCGCACACACCCAGACAAAACATTAAGATACACATGCACACATTTTGCGCACATACATGTTTCACTTACACCTTTATATATGACCTTTCTTCCTTAATAAATTTGAGAATGTTATAGTACTGCACTGTGTCTGTGGTTCCTTGAGCATTCTCCCAAGATATCTTGCACAGGGGTGGACATCGACTGAGAATATTGATAGTCTACCTCAGGGGCGTAGCCAGAACATTTTTTCAGGGGTGGCCAGGTAAGACCCAGTGATTTTATTGGGGTGGCCAAAAAAATTACTACTGACTATGACATGCTGTACCAAAGCAAATTCTACAGAAAATATAGATCACAAACGAACAAAAATAATAAAAAATTATAATTTTATTTACAATGTCATACAAAATAAGTCAAATATGTACTGTATGTTGATAATTTTAGGGAAAAAGACAAAAAGCTTAAAGTCAGAAAAAAAATCCTAAACAAAATTAACAAGTCGTTCACACATGAACAAAATTCTAAAACTTTTTATGCTTACTGCTTTGTCCTTTGCCAAACAAAATGTTGCCCTAAGAAAACAGAAAAAGTATCATTACAAAAAGAGAAAAGTTACTGAATCTCTGCTTCCTCATCGCCTCTCTTAGCACCAGACATTTCCACTGCTACTGTCCTCTCTGTATCAGTATTTCCCCCTGCCTCTTTGTCATTTTCAATTCTGATGGTACTAGTCCTTTTTGTAAAAAAGGAATGTATCCCCCTATCTTCCTTTGCTTTCCTTTTCATGCTCTCTACAGTTCAGACAAACAGACAAAGAAACGATTGTATTATTATTAATATAAACAGCTACTTATACAACAGTGACAGTCATAATGTAAGTGTATATGTAATGTTTGTGGTACCTTTTTTTAATTAACTTGCTAACATTTGCAGTAACTTTAGCTAACATTAGCTAATTTATATGATTAATAGAGAGTATGCGCATCTGGGTATTCGCTTTGGTGAGTAATGAAGCCAATCACAGTCACAGACATGTTTGTTGATTTCTAAAACGCAATGGCCAATCACAGGTGTTGAAGTTAGAATCCACTCACCACCTGAGTTTTTGTCCAGCGACGAGGTCTGTACATGCACTAATAGACCTAATAGACCTTATTCACAGCAGCGCCTTCTTTATGAAAGAAATTAGTATGAAAGTGAGGCTGTGGGGATAGACATACATCTCTTCAGTGGGTTGTACTGTTATTTAATGTATTTTTGGATTGTTCTGCTTATAAAACACTGAAAATATATATTTCAAAGATGTTTCAGTAGACAAAAAAGCTGTGGAAAATGATAAGTGATTTAGGAGCTTTATACAGCCTTTTACAGCGGATGCCATTGACATGGTACGTCTTACCCTCATAGCCTCACTTTCAAACCTGGAAATTTTCCAATTTTCCATTTTCCAGATGTTCAAGCCTGTCATGGCTCTGCTCTGAATAAGGTCTACACTCCAAGTGTAGACATGTAAGAAATTAATTGATTAATATAACAGAACTTGAGATCACGTTCATTGAATGACTGACAGCTTTTAGTGATTATAAAGGGAATGCTCTTTGCACACTATCTAGGCGATATAACATATCTGATATATGATATATATGATATATTCAGAATTTGAATAAAACTTTTATTTTCCATTCATGACAATATTTATGTATCGAAATCAGGCTCATATAAATGTCAGGAAAACATGATTCCTGGCTGCATGTCAATATCCATGGATCACTGGATCTTTGTTAAGTTGTAAGGAACACTATATCGAGTCCAAAACCTTTAGTTTAAACTGATAACTGTTTTTTTTACTTGCGTTTCCCAAATCAATATCCATTCATGCAGCAGTCCCACTGAGTCCCGACTAACGACGATGCATACCCTAACGTGTTTCTGCTAAGGAAACATTCGCAGTACCTCAACTTTAACATCGCTGATACACAGCGGATCTTTGAAACTACACTAGGAAAAGCTTTTTTAGCCAAAGCTTCTAAAGAGTTAACAGAGAGGTGGGGGGATAGCTGCCCTTTCTTCAAGGAGAAAGATAACGCCATTCTTCTGTCACCGTATCCTCTTGCGTAAGGCGTTGCTCACTCGGCTTGTGCTGAACTTGAAATATTACCGCTCGCTTATACCGTCACACAGAGACAGAACCTCAGACAGTGCGCAAGCGAACCCCTTCACCAGAAACCCCGCCCTGCAGCTAATTTCATTGGTTAAGGTACTAGTGACAGGTGGTTTAGGAATCAGTGTTTGGTCAGTACTGTGATTGTCGTGACCAATAAAATCGTAAGAATCCGCTGCAGGGCAAAGTTACCGTCAAACTGGTTTTGGGGGGAAGCTGTTCAGAATAGCGCACTTTGCGCAGACTGTTTGTGTGAGAGCGGCGATTTTAACGTCAACTCTTAGTCATTGTCAAGTGCTTTTCAGCTTGCACAACAGGGGTGGCCAGAGGGGTGGCCAAGCTTCAAACAGGGGTGGCACTGGCCACCCATGGCCACCCCTTAGCTACGCCCCTGGTCTACCTAAAAGTTAAATTCTAACAACGATCAAGCTGTTTTGGGGGATAACGAATAAATCATACACCCGTCACAGCATTTCTATGTTTAAAGTTTATGGCATGCCCATCTCGGCAATTTGGGTATCAAAATAGTTTCCGAACTTCCCAGTGGTAAACACATCAGAGGACGTTAGGAAACACATATTTACGATAATTCTGATAGCACGTGAAGGCAGCTTTTGTGTTCATACCCAAGCGATTTGAACGTGCAGCTTCACTCCCTGACAGTAGATGGCGCTTCTGATTTGATTGCAGATGGAAACTTGACCTTTCGTCCTAACCCCACCTCCCGCTGACCACAGCTTGATTCCCAAGGAACAGCGGCCGTTTGGAAACACATAGGAGGCGACCAAGGGCTAACAGGCCTAGCGATTCGGGGCCCTTTGGTACGAACGGGAGCTGAAGAACACAAAGACGTCCCTCTTCCCAATTATGTAGTGGGCGCCAAATAACTGGTCTATGGACAATGCCATTTCTATGCAAATTAAGCACTCAAATGACTTGAAAGCTACATGAACGCATTATGCCAAGTACAGTAGAGGTGTTTTAATGTGTAAAAATTGATATTAAATGTGAAATATCATCTATAAACACTGTGTCCATGGACCAGTTATTTGGCGGCCACTACAGAATTGGGAAGTGGGATGTCTTTGTGTTTCCTGCTCCCAGTCGGCTCTGGAAGGTACTAGGGCCACCAGACTTGCGCTCCTGTCTACATCTCGGAGAAAAAATATTATAAAAAAAAATAATCATTAAAATATGAATCTGAATTCTCTGAAACTTTGTCATGATTTCTAGGAAAGATTATCACATATGGTGAAGTACACCGATCTTCTATGGATTCCGATAGGGGGCACTGAGACGTAGACATGAGCGCAAGTATAGTGGCCCTAGAGCCTTCCAGAGCTCACCGGGAGCCAAAACACATATTAAATGTGATATGGCATCTATAAACACGGTGTCCGTGGACCAGTTATTTGGCGGCCACTACGTAATTGGGAAGTGGGACGTCGTTGTGTTTTGGGCTCCCGTTTGGCTTCGGAATGTACTAGGGCCACCAGACTTGCGCTGAATCCATCTGAATCCAGAGTTTGGAGAAGATTGGAGTAAAAATATTATACAAATTTTAAAAAATCATAAAAAAATTAATCTGAATTCTCGGAAACGTCATGATTTCTAGGAAAGACTATCACATATGGTGAAGTACACCGATCTGATAGGGGGCGCTGAGACGTAGACAGGAGCGCAAGTCTGGTGGCCCTAGACCCTTCCAGAGCTCAACTGGGGCCCAAAACACAAAGATGTCCCACTTCCCAATTATGTAGTTGGCGCCAAATAACTGGTCTATGGACAATGCCATTTCTATGCAAATTAAGCACTCAAATGACTTGAAAGTTAGATTAACGTGTTCGGTTGAGTGTGTCAAGTACAGTAGAGGTGTTTTAATGTATACAAATTTATAGTAAATGTGAAATATCATCTATAAACACTGTGTCCGTGGACCAGTTATCTGGCGGCCACTAAATAATTAGTGGGACATCTTTGTGTTTTGGGCACCTGTTCGGCTCTGAAAGGCTCTAGGGCCACCAGACTTGCGCTCCTGTCTACGTCTCGATGCCCTCTACCAGAATCCAGAGTTTGGAGAAGATCGGAGAAAATCGAAAATTTCCCCCAAAGGGGTCGGAAAATAAAGTTTTTCTGAGTCTCGAGGAGCCACAACCTCGTCTCCAAACGGGTTATCAGGTAATCAGACAAATAGCGTGTCCGTGGGATGGGGGCGTGGCCTGGGAGTGGTCGGGGGGGGGGGGCGGTGATTCGGCCACACTGTGGATGAAGGCGGTATTGCCTCTGGGCTCTGGGAGCCTCGAACTCCCGTTCGCTCCTGAATCAGGCAGGGACGTTTCGGCCGGGCCCGGGAGGGTAGGGGGAGCGCGCCGGCCACCCCCAAAAAATTTCTGCTGACCGGCGCACACCGCCCACGACCCCACGTCCGCGGACCCACTCCCCGATTACGAATCGGACATTTCTGAGGCTTCAGTACTACCTCTTTGTGTACTCAATGTTTCGTGTTTTAGCGCCACCAAGTCCTGTTTTACTGTAACTTCAGCAGCTTCAGGCATGTGAACAAACGCGGCAATCTTATTGGTCTGCCAGTTTTTAACGCAGCGCGTCAAACCAAAAATCTGAGGCGTTTTTTTTTTTAAATTACACTTTTACGTCTGCCGTTTTGCACGTCGGCGTGCACACTCACGTTTGCACCCTTTGTTTAGTCACGAGGTGTTAAACGTCGGCAATAGGTGTGCAATAATTGTGTGAACAAGACTGTAAAAAAAAATGGACGCCACACCTTCACTCAACTTTCATTGTAGAAAAGTGAAGCCGCCAAATGTCCAAATATGGCGCTGATATCTGAGCCTGAGTCTGGGCAGTAGTGAGCGTGAATTGGAGCCGTGGTGTCAAGGACTCACCCACACTCCTATGTCGGTGTGAAATAAACAGTTATGGAAATATAGAGATTAAGGTTAAAAGCTCCAATCTTCTCCCGAAGTTCCCGAGAAATGTCCGTTCATTGACCACTTCGCTCAGAGAAGCTGTCAATCATGACGTCACACCCCCTGCTTTTATAGCATCAAATAACTGAAACCAAACTGGTTTAAAAAACAAAACTCTTGAACTTACATCAGCATGATATAAACTACCTAAAATGACAGAAACCATCTTTGGAAAAAATGAATCCGAAGTGCAATTTGATTGTTTAGTTTTTCTCACGTGCCATTACATTACATGGAGAGGGCGGGGTTTATGAGCTAGCACCTGGGCAGGGATGCCAGGTCTGTGCAACTAAAGTAGCCCAATGTGATTTTCTCCATCGGGCGGCCGAATTCTCCACTGAATTCGTATGTCTGGGGGGTGTTTTGAGGGTGTTGGATTCTTCAGTGCAGGACCTCTCGAGCTCCATCAGGCTGGATAGGGAGCATCGGCCATGTTCAGATCTCTCTAGAGATGTTCAATCGGGTCTGGGCTCTGGCTGGGCCACTCAAGGAAATTCACAGAGTCGTCCTGTAGCCACTCCTGTGTTATCGTGGCTGTGCTTCGGGTCGTTGTGCGGTTGGAAGATGAACCTTCACCCCAGTCTGAGGTCCAGAGCGCTCTGGAGCAGGTCTCTCGATCCTGACCAGTCTCCCAGTTCCTGCGGCTGAAACACACCCCCACATCATGATGCTTCCCCCACCATGATCACTGTAGGGATGAGATTGGCCAGGAGATGAGCGGTGCCTGGTTTCCTCCAGACATGAAGTTCAATCTTTGTTTCATCAGACCAGAGGGTCTGAGAGTCCTTGGATTCATGGCTTGGTTTGTGCTCATGCACTGTTAACTGTGGGACCTTATATTAGAAAGGTATGTGCCTTTCCAAATCACGTCCAATCAGGACTCCAGTCGAGCTGTAGAAACCTCTCAGGATGATCAGTGGAAACAGGAGCACCTGAGCTCAATGAGTGTCACTGCAAAGGCTGGGAATGCTGATGGACATGTGAATAAATCTGCAAAGATTTCAAACAAACCTCTCTCACGCTGTCATTATGGGGTATTGTTTGTAGAATTGAGGAAAATAATGAATTTAATCCATTTGGGAATAAGGCTGTGACATAACAACATGTGTAAGAAGTGAAGCGCTGAGTACTTCCCGGATGCACTGTACTAAAGTAGGGGAGTATTTGGTTTCGGACGCAGTCATGGACTTAGAAACAGTTGATGTCAGAAAAGAAGAGAGAAACTCGATTGGCAATTATCGGTTTAATTGATGAAGGTTTGCATGAGTTATTGTTAAACTACTGAACTACTGCAGCCAGAGAATCCAAACGCTCTCGTCCTCCTGCGCTGACCATCACTTCTTACCTGAAAACAGTCAGAAAGAGTGAAAACACTTTATATTTCCTCTGTCTGAGGGGTCATGTGACACTGAAGACTGGAGCAAT
>CM042254.1:51757524-51767524 GCA_023566225.1 Romanogobio albipinnatus
TAGTAGGCTGGAGTGTTGTTGTGGTATAGTTAGTTAGTAGGCTGGAGCGTTGTTGTGGTATAGTTAGTTAGTAGGCTGGAGCGTTGTTGTGGTATAGTTAGTTACTAGGCTGGAGTGTTGTTGTGGTATAGTTAGTTACTAGGCTGGAGTGTTGTTGTGGTATAGTTAGTTACTAGGCTGGAGCGTTGTTGTGGTATAGTTAGTTAGAGGCTGGAGTGTTGTTGTGGTATAGTTAGTTAGAGGCTGGAGTGTTGTTGTGGTATAGTTAGTTAGTAGGCTGGAGCGTTGTTGTGGTATAGTTAGTTAGTAGGCTGGAGCGTTGTTGTGGTATAGTTAGTTAGAGGCTGGAGTGTTGTTGTGGTATAGTTAGTTAGTAGGCTGGAGTGTTGTTGTGGTATAGTTAGTTAGTAGGCTGGAGTGTTGTTGTGGTATAGTTAGTTAGTAGGCTGGAGTGTTGTTGTGGTATAGTTAGTTAGTAGGCTGGAGTGTTGTTGTGGTATAGTTAGTTAGTAGGCTGGAGTGTTGTTGTGGTATAGTTAGTTAGTAGGCTGGAGTGTTGTTGTGGTATAGTTAGTTAGTAGGCTGGAGCGTTGTTGTGGTATAGTTAGTTAGTAGGCTGGAGCGTTGTTGTGGTATAGTTAGTTAGAGGCTGGAGTGTTGTTGTGGTATAGTTAGTTAGTAGGCTGGAGTGTTGTTGTGGTATAGTTAGTTAGTAGGCTGGAGTGTTGTTGTGGTATAGTTAGTTAGTAGGCTGGAGCGTTGTTGTGGTATAGTTAGTTAGAGGCTGGAGTGTTGTTGTGGTATAGTTAGTAGGCTGGAGCGTTGTTGTGGTATAGTTAGTTAGTAGGCTGGAGCGTTGTTGTGGTATAGTTAGTTAGAGGCTGGAGTGTTGTTGTGGTATAGTTAGTTAGTAGGCTGGAGTGTTGTTGTGGTATAGTTAGTTAGTAGGCTGGAGTGTTGTTGTGGTATAGTTAGTTAGTAGGCTGGAGTGTTGTTGTGGTATAGTTAGTTAGTAGGCTGGAGCGTTGTTGTGGTATAGTTAGTTAGTAGGCTGGAGCGTTGTTGTGGTATAGTTAGTTAGAGGCTGGAGTGTTGTTGTGGTATAGTTAGTTAGTAGGCTGGAGTGTTGTTGTGGTATAGTTAGTTAGTAGGCTGGAGTGTTGTTGTGGTATAGTTAGTTAGTAGGCTGGAGTGTTGTTGTGGTATAGTTAGTTAGTAGGCTGGAGCGTTGTTGTGGTATAGTTAGTTAGAGGCTGGAGTGTTGTTGTGGTATAGTTAGTAGGCTGGAGCGTTGTTGTGGTATAGTTAGTTAGTAGGCTGGAGTGTTGTTGTGGTATAGTTAGTTAGTAGGCTGGAGTGTTGTTGTGGTATAGTTAGTTAGTAGGCTGGAGCGTTGTTGTGGTATAGTTAGTTAGAGGCTGGAGTGTTGTTGTGGTATAGTTAGTTAGTAGGCTGGAGTGTTGTTGTGGTATAGTTAGTTAGTAGGCTGGAGCGTTGTTGTGGTATAGTTAGTTAGAGGCTGGAGTGTTGTTGTGGTATAGTTAGTTAGAAGGCTGGAGTGTTGTTGTGGTATAGTTAGTTAGTAGGCTGGAGTGTTGTTGTGGTATAGTTAGTTAGTAGGCTGGAGTGTTGTTGTGGTATAGTTAGTTAGTAGGCTGGAGCGTTGTTGTGGTATAGTTAGTTAGTAGGCTGGAGCGTTGTTGTGGTATAGTTAGTTAGAGGCTGGAGTGTTGTTGTGGTATAGTTAGTTAGTAGGCTGGAGCGTTGTTGTGGTATAGTTAGTTAGTAGGCTGGAGCGTTGTTGTGGTATAGTTAGTTAGAGGCTGGAGTGTTGTTGTGGTATAGTTAGTTAGTAGGCTGGAGTGTTGTTGTGGTATAGTTAGTTAGTAGGCTGGAGCGTTGTTGTGGTATAGTTAGTTAGAGGCTGGAGCGTTGTTGTGGTATAGTTAGTTAGTAGGCTGGAGCGTTGTTGTGGTATAGTTAGTTAGTAGGCTGGAGCGTTGTTGTGGTATAGTTAGTTAGTAGGCTGGAGCGTTGTTGTGGTATAGTTAGTTAGTAGGCTGGAGCGTTGTTGTGGTATAGTTAGTTAGTAGGCTGGAGCGTTGTTGTGGTATAGTTAGTTAGTAGGCTGGAGTGTTGTTGTGGTATAGTTAGTTAGTAGGCTGGAGTGTTGTTGTGGTATAGTTAGTTAGTAGGCTGGAGTGTTGTTGTGGTATAGTTAGTTAGTAGGCTGGAGTGTTGTTGTGGTATAGTTAGTTAGTAGGCTGGAGTGTTGTTGTGGTATAGTTAGTTAGTAGGCTGGAGTGTTGTTGTGGTATAGTTAGTTAGTAGGCTGGAGCGTTGTTGTGGTATAGTTAGTTAGTAGGCTGGAGTGTTGTTGTGGTATAGTTAGTTAGTAGGCTGGAGCGTTGTTGTGGTATAGTTAGTTAGTAGGCTGGAGCGTTGTTGTGGTATAGTTAGTTAGTAGGCTGGAGCGTTGTTGTGGTATAGTTAGTTAGTAGGCTGGAGCGTTGTTGTGGTATAGTTAGTTAGTAGGCTGGAGTGTTGTTGTGGTATAGTTAGTTAGTAGGCTGGAGCGTTGTTGTGGTATAGTTAGTTAGTAGGCTGGAGCGTTGTTGTGGTATAGTTAGTTAGTAGGCTGGAGCGTTGTTGTGGTATAGTTAGTTAGTAGGCTGGAGCGTTGTTGTGGTATAGTTAGTTAGTAGGCTGGAGTGTTAATGTGGTATAGTTAGTTAGTAGGCTGGAGTGTTGTTGTGGTATAGTTAGTTAGTAGGCTGGAGTGTTGTTGTGGTATAGTTAGTTAGTAGGCTGGAGTGTTGTTGTGGTATAGTTAGTTAGTAGGCTGGAGTGTTGTTGTGGTATAGTTAGTTAGTAGGCTGGAGTGTTGTTGTGGTATAGTTAGTTAGTAGGCTGGAGCGTTGTTGTGGTATAGTTAGTTAGTAGGCTGGAGCGTTGTTGTGGTATAGTTAGTTAGTAGGCTGGAGTGTTGTTGTGGTATAGTTAGTTAGTAGGCTGGAGTGTTGTTGTGGTATAGTTAGTTAGTAGGCTGGAGTGTTGTTGTGGTATAGTTAGTTAGTAGGCTGGAGTGTTGTTGTGGTATAGTTAGTTAGTAGGCTGGAGTGTTGTTGTGGTATAGTTAGTTAGTAGGCTGGAGTGTTGTTGTGGTATAGTTAGTTAGTAGGCTGGAGCTTTGTTGTGGTATAGTTAGTTAGTAGGCTGGAGCGTTGTTGTGGTATAGTTAGTTAGTAGGCTGGAGTGTTGTTGTGGTATAGTTAGTAGGCTGGAGTGTTGTTGTGGTATAGTTAGTTAGTAGGCTGGAGTGTTGTTGTGGTATAGTTAGTTAGAGGCTGGAGTGTTGTTGTGGTATAGTTAGTTAGTAGGCTGGAGCGTTGTTGTGGTATAGTTAGTTAGTAGGCTGGAGCGTTGTTGTGGTATAGTTAGTTAGAGGCTGTAGTGTTGTTGTGGTATAGTTAGTAGGCTGGAGTGTTGTTGTGGTATAGTTAGTTAGTAGGCTGGAGTGTTGTTGTGGTATAGTTAGTTAGTAGGCTGGAGTGTTGTTGTGGTATAGTTAGTTAGTAGGCTGGAGTGTTGTTGTGGTATAGTTAGTTAGTAGGCTGGAGCGTTGTTGTGGTATAGTTAGTTAGTAGGCTGGAGCGTTGTTGTGGTATAGTTAGTTAGTAGGCTGGAGTGTTGTTGTGGTATAGTTAGTTAGTAGGCTGGAGTGTTGTTGTGGTATAGTTAGTTAGTAGGCTGGAGTGTTGTTGTGGTATAGTTAGTTAGTAGGCTGGAGTGTTGTTGTGGTATAGTTAGTTAGTAGGCTGGAGTGTTGTTGTGGTATAGTTAGTTAGTAGGCTGGAGCGTTGTTGTGGTATAGTTAGTTAGTAGGCTGGAGCGTTGTTGTGGTATAGTTAGTTAGTAGGCTGGAGTGTTGTTGTGGTATAGTTAGTAGGCTGGAGTGTTGTTGTGGTATAGTTAGTTAGTAGGCTGGAGTGTTGTTGTGGTATAGTTAGTTAGTAGGCTGGAGTGTTGTTGTGGTATAGTTAGTTAGAGGCTGGAGTGTTGTTGTGGTATAGTTAGTTAGTAGGCTGGAGCGTTGTTGTGGTATAGTTAGTTAGTAGGCTGGAGCGTTGTTGTGGTATAGTTAGTTAGAGGCTGTAGTGTTGTTGTGGTATAGTTAGTAGGCTGGAGTGTTGTTGTGGTATAGTTAGTTAGTAGGCTGGAGTGTTGTTGTGGTATAGTTAGTTAGTAGGCTGGAGTGTTGTTGTGGTATAGTTAGTTAGAGGCTGGAGTGTTGTTGTGGTATAGTTAGTTAGTAGGCTGGAGTGTTGTTGTGGTATAGTTAGTTAGAGGCTGGAGTGTTGTTGTGTCTCCAGTCTCCAGACCTAAACTCAATAGAGAATCTTTGGAGGAGCTCAAACTCAGGCCAGAAACCTGACTGATCTAGAGAAGATCTGTGTGGAGGAGTGGGCCAAAATCCCTCCTGCAGTGCAAACCTGCTGAACAACTACAGGAAACCTTTGACCTCTGTAATCGCAAACAAAGGCTACTGTACCAAATATTAACATTGATTTTCTCAGGTGTTCAAATACTTATTTGCAGCTGTATCATACAAATAAATAGTTAAAAAATCATATATTGTGATTTCTGGATTGTTTTTTTAGATTATGTCTCTCACAGTGGACATGCACCTACGATGACAATTTCAGACCCTCCATGATTTCCAAGTGGGAGAACTTGCAAAATAGCAGTGTGTTCAAATACTTATTTCCCTCACTGTATGTATATATATATATATATATATATATTTAAAAAGATTCGATTAATCACATCTAACAAAAGTTGTTTACTTATATATAAAAAATATAAAATAAATATTTAATTAAAATATTTCAGCATTTAAAATAATTTTAGCATGCATAATCAAATTTCCCAACAAGTTCAGTCCTAATAGTGTGTGTGAGACACGGGAAAGAGGCTAAATGTATTTCACAGATAAATATAACAAATTTCACTAAATATTTATGATTAGACGATTAGACGTAACTGATAGTAATGCCACAGTTCACTTCTGGGTCAAAACTGACCCGAGAGCTAAAGGTTAAATGCTTATATCTACTAAAAGATCATTTTTTAAAAATCTGAAAATAAATAAATGATGTGTATTTTGAGACTCTTAATCCATTTGTAATGTTTTTTTCCCCTGTACTAAAAACAACTTTTTTTTTTTTTTAGAAATGTTTATGTACTGTTTCCGGGTCAAAACGGACCCAAATGCAAAACCAAGCGGCTCCTCCCGCAGTTTCTCCTGAAGCCGATACTGAAGTGAGTTAAACTGCAGTTCATGGACTGGCCACTAGAGACAGACTCCAGGAGGAGCAGAATCTCACTGAGCTCATGTTAAAATGCCCAACTCTACAGCAGAAGAACACATGTTTACAGTCTGGGACAAACTGTGCCTTTGCTCTGTACGGCTAATGTTGCCCTTCATGACGACTGTGAGGGCGTTTACATTATATAAAGCCTTAAAGTTCTGCATAATTAAGGGCGTGGCCACTTTGATTGACAGGTGGATTGCCGTTTGTCTGCTGTCTGTTAGTCTTCATGTCACCAAATCCAAATCCATCCATCCAAACCAGCGCACGATATCATTCTGTTTATTATAAGCGCTTCAGATTGTCACTGGATTCTGATTGGCTGTCAATATTTTTATCAGCTAGAAAAAAATGTCCTGAAAATTATTCCAATGATTTAGAACAACTTTTATATCTTTATCATTATAGCTAGAGTTAAACAGTTGAGTTTGACCATTTTGGAATCCATTAGGCCGATCTATGCTAAGCTATGCTAAAAGTGCTAACGCCAGACCTGGAGATCGACTGAATGGATTCAGAAACGGTCATACTCAACTCTAGGGGAGACAGAAAATGAGCCTATTTTCAAAATAGTGGCGTGTTCCTTTAAATGAAGTGATTATGATTTGATGTTGAAGCGGTCATCTCACCTCGTCTCTCATGTAAACACACACCGGTGTGGGTCCAGACGCCTCCAGATCACACGTCCTGAGAGGAGACAACACACACACACACTGAATATACATCAGACTGAAGGTCAATTTAAGACCTTTTTATTAAAGAAACTGTAAGGAATAAACTGAAGCAAACACGTCAATATGATCTCTAAATGTAAATGAGTAGTATTAGTGACACTTCAACGTTTGAACACACAATTTACAACAGATCTCCCTCACTTTATATTTAATTAAAAAAAATTATAAAAATAGCTAACAGTTTGAGATCAGAAATCTTGTGAAAGTGATTTTACGAGCAAATATCTGCCAATGTGTTCATAAAAATCAACTTTCACACCCGATGACAGATATCTGTTCTTGTTTTAAGCACAATAGTTCTAATGGTTATTGTAGTTCTAATGGTTATTGTAGTTCTAATGGTTATTGTAGTTCTAATGGTTATTGTAGTTCCAATGGTTAATGGTTATTGTAGTTCTAATGGTTATTGTAGTTACAATGGTTATTGTGGTTGCAATGGTTATTGTGGTTGCAATGGTTATTGTGGTTGCAATGGTTATTGTAGTTCCAATGGTTATTGTAGTTCCAATGGTTAATGGTTATTGTAGTTCCAATGGTTAATGGTTATTGTAGTTCCAATGGTTATTGTAGTTTTAATGGTTATTGTAGTTCTAATGGTTAATGGTTATTGTAGTTCCAATGGTTATTGTAGTTCTAATGGTTAATGGTTATTGTAGTTCTAATGGTTATTGTAGTTCCAATGGTTATTGTGGTGCCAATGGTTATTGTGGTTGCAATGGTTATTGTAGTTCCAATGGTTAATGGTTATTGTAGTTCCAATGGTTATTGTAGTTCCAATGGTTAATGGTTATTGAAGTTCTAATGGTTATTGTGGTTCCAATGGTTAATGTAGTTCTAATGATTATTGTAGTTCCAATGGTTATTGTAGTTCTAATGGTTATTGTAGTTCTAATGGTTATTGTGGTTGCAATGGTTATTGTAGTTCTAATGGTTATTGTAGTTCCAATGGTTATTGTAGTTCTAATGGTTAATGGTTATTGTAGTTCCAATGGTTATTGTGGTTCCAATGGTTAATGTAGTTCCAATGGTTATTGTAGTTCCAATGGTTATTGTAGTTCCAATGGTTAATAGTTATTGTAGTTCCAATGGTTATTGTAGTTCCAATGGTTATTGTAGTTCCAATGGTTATTGTAGTTCTAATGGTTTTGTAGTTCCAATGGTTATTGTAGTTCCAATGGTTAATAGTTATTGTAGTTCTAATGGTTATTGTAGTTCTAATGGTTATTGTGGTTCCAATGGTTCTTGTAGTTCTAATGGTTATTGTAGTTCCAATGGTTATTGTAGTTCTAATGGTTTTGTAGTTCCAATGGTTATTGTAGTTCTAATGGTTAATGGTTATTGTAGTTCCAATGGTTATTGTAGTTCCAATGGTTATTGTAGTTCTAATGGTTTTGTAGTTCCAATGGTTATTGTAGTTCTAATGGTTAATGTAGTTCTAATGGTTATTGTAGTTCTAATGGTTCTTGTAGTTCTAATGGCTTTGTAGTTCCAATGGTTATTGTGGTTCTAATGGTTATTGTAGTTCTAATGGTTCTTGTAGTTCTAATGGTTTTGTAGTTCCAATGGTTATTGTAGTTTTTTGTAACAAGACTTAATTTCGCCATTTTGCGTGTCATTAAATGTCTCTTGATTTAAGGAGATTTAGAGATTTGTGCTGGAAAACAGAATTAATTATTATTATTATTATTATTATTAATTATTAATTAATTAAATTAGGGCCTTATTTCTGTTGTGTATTTTGTTTTCATTAGTCTGGCCTCTGCTTTAATGGTCAGATCAAATGTGCCGGACTCTCGTTCATCTTCTCAACACAAATGAAGAGATTTGTAATGAAATGAGAGATTTCTGTCCTCCATTGACAGTCTAAGCAACTTCAGAAAGTTCATCAAGAGAAACTGATCCATACGGAACGAGCAGATTATTCCAGATGTTCTGAAGAGACTCAACGGCTTTATATGATGAAGGAAAGTCTGAGGGGTCTGAGCGACATTAGGAGAGGAAATGACCACAGGATTCTCATTAATGGGTGAACTGGCCCTTTAAGAGACAGACCTACTGTTGATTTATTCATCCGTGACTCTGCATTATACAGTAAATTACATTTTTTTTTTATGATTTTTGCAATTCCGCCCATCGCAGAAATCACAGAGCCCTAATTTAATGACATCATATTGAATTTAAGACTTTCTGCTCCAATCTAAGGCCTTAAATTGTGGAAGGTCTATGAGACCCGCAGAAACCCTGATTGGCCGTTTTTTCCCGACCAATATTCCCTTTCCATGCAGTTGTTTTTGGGAAAGAGGGCAGAGAGGGAATCAGTGGTTGTGTGCGAGCAGGGGGAGTGGTCTGTGGTGAAGGGCCGTGGCCTGTTGTGTGAGTGGGAGGAGCCTGTGAGAGCAGTTTAAAGAGCTTGGCAGCAGCACTGAGAGCTCATAAAACATGTTACACACGATCTGGCTGCATTTAAAAACCTCAGCAGGAGGAATGCCTTTCACTTTAATCGATACAAACATCATAGAAAGAACACACACACACAAACAACCGCACAGAACGACACACACCTGGTTTGAGGAAAGTGGGTCAGTAGATCCCATAACGTCTGACCGCTGGAGAAAGAGCCCTGAAGACGAGAGCCGTCCTCCAGCTGAAGGGCGATCCGCACCTGAACCACAGCGACACACACACACACACACACACACACACACATCTGATTCAGCAGCATTACTGAAGAGTTAGACTACAGATAAAACTGCGGTACATTTGACCTTTGACCCCACAGACTGAACAAAATGAAGCACTGCTTGCTCATTGGTTGAGCTAAACTGGTATTATCTAATTGTGTTGTTAAATCTAACAGCTGATTGGTTGATTGTGATCCATTACATCCCTTTCTATCAGTTATCTGACATTATCAAGAGGAGTTTGTTCAGTTTAACTCTGAGATCTGCTCATATTTTATTACCATTTTATAAACTATAGAGAATAAACTGAGATCAGTTTTGGGGTAACGCATTACAAATACCTTGAGTTTTGTAATCGGATTACTTTTTCAAATAAGTAACACGAGTTTCCCAGTGTTAAGAAAACCGTAAGTGCAGAAGCGTTGGTTATTGTAGTTCCAATGGTTGTTCTAATGGTTATTGTAGTTCTAATGGTTATTGTAGTTCTAAAGGTTATTGTAGTTCTAATTGTTGTTCTAATGGTTATTGTAGTTCTAATGGTTATTGTAGTTCTAAAGGTTATTGTAGTTCTAATTGTTGTTCTAATGGTTATTGTTGTTCTAATGGTTATTGTAGTTCTAAAGGTTATTGTAGTTCTAATGGTTATTGTAGTTCTAATGGTCATTGTAGTTCTAATGATCATTGTAGTTCTAAAGGTTATTGTAGTTCTAATTGTTGTTCTAATGGTTATTGTAGTTCTAATGGTTGTTCTAATGGTTATTGTAGTTCTAATGGTTATTGTAGTTCTAATTGTTGTTCTAATGGTTATTGTAGTTCTAATTGTTGTTCTAATGGTTATTGTAGTTACTGAAGTGCTAATGGTTATTGTAGTTACTGAAGTGCTAATGGTTATTGTAGTTACTGAAGTGCTAATGGTTATTGTAGTTACTGAAGTGCTAATGGTTATTGTAGTTCCAATGGTCATTGTAGTTCTAATGGTCATTGTAAAAGACAACAGAGAAATCTGGTTGAGCTGATCCAAACACTCTTAAAACTCTTGATCGCATTTCAAAGACGTGTGGAGAACAAAAACCCTGGAGTCTCCAGAGCAAGAATCATTTCAGAAAAGCCTCCAGTGGGAGATAAAGCCTGAGGAGCAGAGGTATGTGAGCCGGGCAGCACATCAAGGCATGCGCTTGTGTACGGCCTCAACCGCAAACACACACTTGGACAC
>CM042254.1:51780024-51785024 GCA_023566225.1 Romanogobio albipinnatus
TGTGTGTGTGTGTGTGTGTATCTGACAGACACTTATAATTAGAGAAATATTAATTCCTCACATTCCCAGACAGCAGAGATGAATCGTTGCGGTTCGGATTGTCTTGGAGTGGTTTGCGCTGTCTGTGTGTGTGTGTGTGTGTGTGTGTGTGTATATCACGCGTTGCAGGTGAGAAGAGTGATGTCATAAATTATTCAAATTTCTCCATTTATTTAAAGCCAAATAATAAGCCGTAATTATTCTGAAATTTATGACACCATATTAATTGAGAAAGTATACTTTGTACATTTAATAGTGTTCTCTCTCTCTCTCTCTCTCTCTCTCTCTCTCTCTCTCTCTCTCTCTCTCTCTCTCTCTCTCTGTCTGAGACACACACACAATCAATTATCAGAAAGCAGTTTATGAAGATCACTGAGCTATAATTACAGATGAACATCTACATCTCTCATCTCTCTCTCTCTTTCTCGCTCGCTCGCTCTCTCCTTCTCTCTCTCTCTTCATCCCATGAGATGAAACAATCTAAATCTGTGTCTGATGCCTTTATTCTGGATCTCTTCACGCGCCAGCTCGACGTGTGTGTGTGTGTGTGTGTGTGAGAGAGAGAGAGAGAGAGAGAGAGAGGTTCAGCAGCTGTTCAGAACGGGTTGAACTTGAGCAACATTCAGAATTCAAGTTCACGAGTGTGAATTAACCCAGAAACATTTGAATGGGAAAAACAGGAAGAGGAATTTACTGAAGTGCAATGGTGAGACTGAACACAAGCAATGCATTCTGGGAAATGTAGTTTTTCCATCACTAATTGATAACATATCTAAACTAAATAAAAGGGTCACAGTGTGCAGAAGTGGCCAACTTTCTGCAGAGTCAAGAGCTCCAGACCTCCAAACTTCTGTGGCCTTCAGATGAGCTCAAGAACAGTGTGTAGAGCTTCAGGGAATGGGTTCCCATGGCCGAGCAGCTCATCCAAGCCTTACATCACCAAGTGCAATGCAAAGCGTGGGATGCAGTGGGGTAAAGCGCGCCGCCACTGGACTCTAGAGCAGTGGAGACGTGTTCTGTGAGTGACCAATCACGCTTCTCTGTCTGACGAGTCTGGGTTTGGCGGTTGCCAAGAGAACGGGACTTGCCTGACTGCATTGTGCCAAGTGTAAAGTTTGGTGGAGGGGGGATTATGGGGTGGGGTTGTTTTTCAGGGGTTGGGCTTGGCCCCTTAGTTCCAGTGAAAGGAACTCTTAACCCCTAGGAGTCTGAGCTGTTTGGGGGCCCTTCAGAAGTTTTGACATGCTCTTACATTTGTGTTTTATTCAGTTGCTTATAAACACATTAATGGCAAAAGTGTAATTACACTGCATTCAGCACAAACTGGGCTAACATATTATCTGAGCAACATGTATGTACATGCTTGTAAATTTGAGAGAAAAATGTGTATGCATGGTTTTTGAGAAAACAAAATGTGTTTTAAAATGAAGGCCTCAAAACACACAATAGATCTGTGTTCATAAGACTTTTGACTAATGGGTGTATTTGCCTAGAGTTTTTGCTTCAAACTGATGTGAGAATCATTGAGCCTACTCATTCACATGACATCCATGTGTAAGACAGTTTTTCTTCACAAAGCCAGTATGCGAGGAGGCGTGATATCTAATGAATAATGATGAGATAACACCTGAGAGGACAAAAGAACATAATGACCCGCATAATGAGCTGCATAATGAATGAGCTTCAGGTGTGTGACTGAGAGCAGCAGGACAAAGGACATTATATTGTACTTATCTAGTAAATGCATCTTGATTTAAGAATGTTGCAATATTAAGACTAGAAACAAGACAAAAATTACTATGAGCATTTTTTCTACCTTTTTTGTGCTATTTTTTTGTCTCATGCTAAAAAAATCAATAATAAATAAGTAAAATTAAGATACAATTTATACAAAATGAAATTCACTTTAAAGAAAACAATTCACTTTCTACAAAACAAAACTCGATATTAACTCGATAAAACAAACTTTGATATTAAATTTAAAAAAAAAACATTAGGCTATAATATTTAAACATCAATATGAAGAAAAATACATTTGACTGGTACTATATTTATAGCATCTGTAACATGCAGCAGGATTCATATTTAAATGGTCTTTGTGCGTTTAATATTCACAGATGCTAACAGAATAAACTGACCTTACAATCAGCCCTGAAACAGTTGCTTTCAGAAATGAACAGCTTTTCATGAGGAGAATAAATCAAGGTTTACAGCTCAAACGCGTCTCAAAGCGATGTGGCTGAAGTAGCGTTACAGCGCTTCACTAGATGTGTTTGTGTGAGTTGATGTGTGGGCGTCGACTCTGGATCGTGAGTATTTGAATCTGAAAGAGCACGTGCTCCGTGGGCGTGGTCGCATTAGCAGATAATGAACTGGCGAAAGATTGACATCTCTCTCTTTTCAACCAGATTACATAAACACAGAATATTTGTTTTTGATTTGGTTTACAGTGTTTAAAACCTGACATTTCAGCGTTTCTTTAGACATACGTCTCATGTTTGTGAGACAAGTGTTCACTAAGCTAGAGGTCATTTTCTGAATGAATGTCTTTGACAGAGAGGCTGCAGATCGCGCATCATGTTTGTTTTCTTTATTTTGCAAAAAGCACTTTTTTTTATTGTGACTGTACACAAAAAATAGAAACTTAACAGATTATGTAAGGAATAATTGACAACAAGCCGTTCAATTACGGTCACTTGCGGTCACGACGCGAAGCGGAGTTACACCTCGGGTGTGCATTATTGTTCTAATAATTGAACGCCCCGGAGTCAATTATTCCGCTTATACTACGATTACCACACCTCAAGACATCGATCCGAAGATATATTTAAAGGGATTCGTCCGGTTTTTGTACTTAAGTCGCTATTGTGAGTAGGACTATTTCTTCCGTGTCTCATCCAACGGCTCTTTTGCTAGTTCCGAAACGTCATTTTAAAGCTGTTAACAAAGGCTTGAGCCGTTGATAGCATTCTACTGCAGTTATTAATAAAGTTATTAGAGAGAGAGAGAGAGAGAGAGAGAGAGAGAGAGAGCGAGAGCGAGTGCTTGTGTGAATTAGGCTGCCTCTGTGATTCTCTAAACAGCTGTTATTACTTCGCTAGTGAATAAATGTCACGTGTAGCCTTTAAGTTGCTCCACTATATAGGCAAACTGATCAAATGGTCAGGGCAGCGCTGACACCTTTAGTGCAAACTGTAGTGCGTGTGCGAGCACGTGATTTCAGTAATGAGACAGAAAAGCTTGCCTCTGATGTCCGCTTCCGTTTGTTGGTTTTCATCTGGACTGTCTAATACTGCTGCCACCCAGTTGTTGAACGTTTTATATTCACTGTAAATATTAAGATTTACTTTAGGAAAATCGTCTGTCATGTTGTTGTTTTTTTAGTCCTGTAATTTCCGTTATTACAGTTAACTATCCTCCCCCGCCATCGGATTCGGTAGACCCAAACGTACTGTGAGGGTCTGCTGGGAACGTTTGGCCGAGTCTCCTGTCAGAGAGATCTTCAACTCCTGCCTCCGGCAGAGCTTCGACCGGATCCCGAGGGAGGCTGGAGATATTGAGTCCGAGTGGACCATGTTCTCCACCTCCATTGTCAAAGCGGCTGCTCGGAGCTGTGGACGCAAGGTCTCCGGTGCCTGTCGAGGCGGCAATCCCCGAACCCGGTGGTGGACACCGGAAGTAAGGGATGCCGTCAAGCTGAAGAAGGAGTCCTATCGGGCCTGGCTGGCTTGTGGGACTCCTGAGGCAGCTGACAGGTACTGGCAGGCTAAACGGACTGCAGCCCGGGTGGTTGTGGAGGCAAAAACTCGGGCCTGGGAGGAGTTCGGTGAGGCCATGGAAAAGGACTATCGGCTGGCCTCGAAGAGATTCTGGCAAACCGTCCGGCGCCTCAGGAGGGGGAAGCAGTGCCCTACCAACGCTGTTTACAGTGGCGATGGGCGGCTGTTGACCTCAACTGGGGATGTTGTCGGACGGTGGAAGGAAAACTTCGAGGATCTCCTCAATCCCGCCGTCACGTCTTCCATTGAGGAAGCAGAGGCTGGGGGCTCAGAGGAGGACTCGTCCATCACCCAAGCTAAAGTCACCGAGGTGGTCAAGAAACTCCTCGGTGGCAAGGCACCGGGGGTGGATGAGATCCGCCCTGAGTACCTCAAGTCTCTGGATGTTGTGGGGCTGTCTTGGCTGACACGCCTCTGCAGCATCGCGTGGCGGTCGGGGACAGTGCCTCTGGGATGGCAGACCGGGGTGGTGGTTCCTCTTTTTAAAAAGGGGGACCGGAGGGTGTGTTCCAACTATAGGGGGATCACACTTCTCAGCCTCCCCGGGAAAGTCTATGCCAGGGTACTGGTAAGGAGAATTCGGCCGATAGTGGAACCTCGGATTCAGGAGGAACAGTGTGGTTTTCGTCCTGGTCGTGGAACACTGGACCAGCTCTATACCCTCTACAGGGTGCTGGAGGGCTCATGGGAGTTTGCCCAACCAGTCCACATTTGTTTTGTGGATTTGGAGAAGGCATTCGACTGTGTCCCTCGCGGTGTCCTGTGGAGGGTGCTGGGGGAATATGGGGTCCGGGGTCCTTTGCTGAGGGCTGTCCGGTCCCTGTATGACCGAAGCAGGAGTTTGGTCCGCATTGCCGGCAGTAAGTCAGACTTGTTCCCGGTGCATGTTGGACTCCGGCAGGGCTGCCCTTTGTCGCCGGTTCTGTTCATAATTTTTATGGACAGAATTTCTAGGCGCAGCCAAGGGCCGGAGGGTGTCAGGTTTGGGGACCACACGGTTTCGTCTCTGCTCTTTGCGGATGACGTTGTCGTGTTGGCCCCTTCTAACCAGGACCTTCAGCATGCGCTGGGACGGTTTGCAGCCGAGTGTGAAGCGGCTGGGATGGGGATCAGCACCTCCAAATCCGAGGCCATGGTCCTCAGTCGGAAAAGGGTGGCTTGCCCACTTCAGGTTGGTGGAGA
>CM042254.1:51792524-51800024 GCA_023566225.1 Romanogobio albipinnatus
CGCTCACTCTCTCTCCCTCACTGTGTGTGTCTCTCTCTCTCTCTCGCCCGCTCTCAGGCCCGGTGTTTGTGGTCCAGTGGCTGTTCGACGAGGCTCAGCTGACGGTTGATAACGTCCACCTGACAGGTCAGCCGGTGCAGGAGAGCCAGTGGCGATACATCCAGAACCTGGGCAGCGAGCTCCGAAACACCCTCAGAAAAGTCCCGTAAGGATTCGCCCTGTTCCTCTTCAGTGTTTTAACGGTCAAACTGATCTCTGATTGGCCCTTGATTGTTTTGATTGACAGGGCCATGTTTGCTCCCGCCTGTCTGTCCCATGAGATCATCACTAGAAGGTGAGTGTGCAGATCATAAGCCGTCCTCATATACTCATACAGCACGCATGATGCCCATCAGCTCTTGTTCCTCCAGTTACTGGATGGACGTCCATGTGAAGGGGACCTCGCTTCCACGAGCGCTCCAGTGCTGGGACCGCAGCCTCCGTAACCACGGCAACGGCAGCAGCGCTCCGGCTCCGCCCAGGGGCTGCCCCCTGCACTTGATTGACAGCTGTCCGTGGCCCCACTGCAACCCCACGTGCCCCACGGTCCGAGGGCAGCTGATGGGGCAGGAGATGAGCGTGGTCCAGTTCCTCACACACCTGGGCTTCGACGTGCAGCGCATGGCACAGCAGCAGGGCATGGAGCCCGACACACTCCTGGGCATGCTCAGTAACGGCACCTGACGCCAGTGCACGGGTCACTCAGTGATTCAGACGCTCGGCATCCATGAGCGTGTGCCTTCCTACACAACGAACAATCAGCAGTGCCAGAGATGAGCTTCTCCATCAAGAGGAGATCCCACAGGGCATTCTGACCTTTACAAGGGCAGCTTTTCTAACCTTTTAAATGTGTGCGTCTCCTGACAGGTCCATTCACACTGCAGTTACACTTAAATCAATAACGGTATGAGATTTATCAACACTGACATATTGGAAAAAAAATTAATTATACGTTAAATATTCAACTATAACCGCCTGTAGTGAGTGAGTCATTGGCTCATTCACTCAACTGATTTGTTGAGTCATTGAATCACTCGCTCAACTGATTCGTTGAGTCATTGAATCACTCACTCAACTGATTCATTCCATACGGATGATTCATTCAGGAACGAATCAAGTAACTTTCTTAACGAACAAGTCATTGAATCACTCGCTCAACTGATTCGTTGAGTCATTGAATCACTCACTCAACTGATTTGTTGAGTCATTGAATCACTAACTCAACTGATTCATTCCAAACGGATGATTCATTCAGGAACAAATCAAGTAACTTTCTTAATGAACGAGTCATTGAATCACTTGCTCAAATGATTCGTTGAGTCATTGAATCACTCGCTCAACTGATTCGTTGAGTCATTGAATCACTCGCTCAACTGATTCGTTGAGTCATTGAATCACTCGCTCAACTGATTTGTTGAGTCATTGAATCACTCACTCAACTGATTTGTTGAGCCATTGAATCACTCACTCAACTGATTTGTTGAGCCATTGAATCACTCACTCAACTGATTCGTTGAGTCATTGAATCACTCACTCAACTGATTTGTTGAGCCATTGAATCACTCGCTCAAGTGATTCGTTGAGTCATTGAATCACTCACTCAACTGATTCGTTGAGTCATTGAATCACTCACTCAACTGATCCATTCCAAACGGATGATTCATTCAGGAACGAATCAAGTAACTTTCTTAACGAACGAGTCATTGAATCACTCGCTCAAGTGATTCGTTGAGTCATTGAATCACTCGCTCAAGTGATTCGTTGAGTCATTGAATCACTCGCTCAACTGATTTGTTGAAAAATTTACTAAATTACTGACTAAATTAACTTAAAGTCAATTATGACATAAAAAGACAAAATTATGGCATACTAAATCGAAATAATAACTATTGAAATTATGAGATGAAAAGTCAAAATGATGACATACAAGTCAAAATTAGACAAAAAAAATTAGACTAAATTATGATGTAGAAATTGAAAAGTTAAAATTATGGCATACTAAGTCATAACTACAACATAGAAAGTAAATTATCAAATCTCAAAATTATAATTTTTCACCTGCAGTTGCATTTGCATAAATAACATTATGAGATTAATGAACACTCAAATATTAGGAAAAATTAAATTATACGTTAAATATTAAACTATAACCGCCTGTAGGTGTCGCAGTGGGTGAGTCATTGATTCATTCACTCAAACGATTCATTCCAAACAGATGATTCATTCAGGAACGAATCAAGTCATTGATTCATTCACTCAAACGATTCATTCCAAACGGAGGATTAATTCAGGAAAGAAGCGAGTCTTTGAATCACTCACTCAACTGATTCGTTGAAAAATGTACAAAATTACTGACTAAATTAACTTAAAGTCAATGATGACATAAAAAGACAAAATTATGGCATAATCGAAATGATCTTAAATTGAAATTATATCAAAATGATGAGAGTGTATAAGTAAATTATGACATTCAACCCAAAAAACGGAGGATTTTCTCGATCTCATAATGCTGATTGATCAGGGCATGATGTTATCTAATGTGGTGGAGATGGACAGATGCCATGGAGCCGGTGTGTGTGTGTGTGATGAAACCGTATTCTCCAGAAGCGGGGTCATGTGATGGCGATGAACTCTCGGGCCGTGTCGCTGGACGGGTCAGAGTCTCTCTGCGCTGCTGATGCCTTCGCTTCAGCCAATCATAATGAAGCACTTCTGATGCCAAAATCACCAGAGACCGAACACACACACCTCAAACACACACACACACCTCAAACACACACACACCTCCAACATGAAATGGACGTGATTCATCTGCACATCTGTAACCTGAGCTGAATCTCACGAAACCTGTCGAGAACATGACCTTCACCCACAAACACATGCTTGTGCAAATAATATCTCAATGATATTAATAAAGCAATGGTTTTACTTCTGTTCTCTTGTGGGATGAATGTTCTCCACGGGTTTCCTGACATTCAGGCTTTATATTGTGAGTTGTAGAATATGTTCAAACTGAAGACAAACATAAGCTACAGTGTTATTTATTTTATGTAAAACATATTTATGAGTGATTCTGAAAAATATATTTTGTGTAAAGTGTACATCCCTTTTGAATGTTTCATTCGCATGCTTTCATAAAAAATATTAACGCTGATCGTGGCCAAAAAATGTTTTAGTTTCATTTATTTATTTATATAGCACAATAAAACTCCAGTCGCTGACTGTGCTGTACAATAACCTGCAAAAACAATATAAGAAAACAGATAAAGACATTACATGCAGAATGTGCCGCCCCTTCACCTGCACATGAGCTTCAATGCCATCCCATTCTCAATCCGTGGGGTTTAATATGGAGTCGCTCTAACAGCTTCAGCTCTTCTTTCCTCAAGGGTTAGGAGTGTGTTTATGGGGATTCTTCTAGAAGCGCATTTGTGATGTTGGACGAGAAGGCCTGGCTCTCAGTCTCCGCTCTAATTCATCCCAAAGCTGTTCTATCGGGTTGAGGTTAGGCCAGTTCCTCCACACCAAACTCCTCATCCGTGTCTTTATGGAGCGATGCTTTGAGCACTGGAGCGCAGTCATGCTGGGACAGGAAGGAGCCGTCCCCAAACTGCTCCCACAAAGTTGGGAGCATGAAGGTGTCCAAAATGTCTTGGTGAAGCATTAAGAGTTCCTTTCACTGGAACTAACCCCTGAAAAACAACCCACCCCATAATCCCCCCTCCACCAAACTTTACACTTGGCACAAAGTCCCGTTCTCCTGGCAACCGCCAAACCCAGACTCGTCCATGGGATTGTCAGACAGAGAAGCGTGATTGGTCACTCAGAGAACACGTCTCCACTGCTCTAGAGTCCAGTGGCGGCGCACTTTACCCCACTTTGCATTGCACTTGGTGATGTAAGGCTCGGCCATGGAAACCCATTCCCTGAAGCTCTACACACTGTTCTTGAGCTCATCTGAAGGACACAGGAGTTTGGAGGTCTGGAGCTCTTGACTCTGCAGAAAGTTGGCGACTTCTGTGACCCTCAGCATGCGCTGACCCCGCTCTGATTTTACGTGGCCTATCACTTCATGTCAGTTTGTTGCGTATGGGGCATGCTGACCCCTGTCCACCGCCCAAAGCACCAACAGTGAGCATCAGAACTGGACCACGGGGGAATGGAAGAAGGTGGCCTGTCAGCACTAATGCTTCAGGAATGAGTTTGAGGAGCACAACAACGAGTTTGAGTCCAAACTCCCCAGATCTCAATCCAATCGAGCATCTGTGGGATGAGCTGAACACACAAGCCCGATCCATGGAGGCCCGCCTCACAACTTACAGGACTTAAAGGATCTGCTGCTAACATCTTGGTGCCAGATCCCACAGCTCACCTTCAGGGGTCTCAATATTAGGTCATAATGTTATGCCTGATCGGTGTATACACACACATACATGTTCACTAGTTGTTTCAGACTTGCATGACAGAATCAAAATAAATAAAGGGGCAAAGTTTAACAATAATAAAAAATGTTTATTTAAAATTTGTTTCACTAATATCACAGTACAAATAACGGAAGGTCCAGTTTCTGAGTGAATATTTCCACCATTCACAGTCAAATTAAAAGTGTAGAGTAAAGGGTCGATGCCCTCGTCCATCAGGTTCCCTCCCGTCCGATGACGAGCTGCTCTTCATCATGTGCTCCGGTCAGAAACTGCCCCAGTTCATCAAGAGCCTCAGGAATAACTGGAGTCCTGAAACACATTTTAATTGGACAGATTCTTCACACAGTATTCAGCACTGAATCACTTTAACAAACGATTCATTTCAGAACTGGATTGTGATTCGAATCATTTGAGTGATTCTGTACCTCGCTGGCTCCTCGGACGCGGCGCGGAGAGACGACACGCCTCCGCTCATGGATGTCCTGCAGTCGCGTGATGAGAAACTTTTTGTCCTCGCCCTCCTGAATGAACGAAAACAGGAAGTGATGTCACGCTACGCCCCTACATACAGATGACTCTTTTGCTACACACTCATTTGACTCTTTTGTCTTACATTCTCAATCTGTTCCTGAAGGAGTTCGATGATCTTCCGCTGACCGTCGACCACCTGACTGTGGAAGTAAATCACGATCCTGCACACACACACACACACACACACCGAAAGATCTCAACCGTGAGATGATTCACTCTTCCTGGAGGACTCGTTTGAAGATGAGCCATGAAACTGAGCTGAGATGTGAGATAAAGCGACTCACAGGAAGATGGCGGCGCACAGGAAGAGGAAGAGCGGGTTCTCCACCAGGTATGTGTGAGCCGAGGAGAGCCAGGACAGTTTGGGGTTGACCTCCGCCAGCTCCTGCACCCACAGCTTCCCGGCCTGGAACATGGTGCCCAGCCCGCGGAACGGACCGCAGCCGGCCGACGGCTTCATCCTGGGTCATGTGACAGAGGCAAGGGGTCAGACTACAGCCCATAGAGGGCAAGACTCGGCTCCGGGAGGGAAACTCCATTCACATTCATTTATAAGTTATCGAACGTGATGAAACCTATAGAATGCCGTTATATGCCATTCATAAAGAGAGCCTAAAATTTAGTTAATTCCTGAATGAATCAGCGTTGAGTAAATCAATCAGGTGAATCAATGATTCAATCTGCAATTCATAAAGAGAGCCATTTAGTTAATTCCTGAATGAATCAGCGTTGAGTAAATCAATCAGGTGAATCAATGATTCAATGACTCATTCATAAAGAGATTAATATAGTAAATTCCTGAATGAATCAGTGTTTTGAGCAAATCAATCGGGTGAATCAATGATTCAATGATCCATTCATAAAGAGAACCATTTAGTTCATTCCTGAATGAATCAGCATTGAGTAAATGAATCGGGTGAATCAATGACTCAATCTGCAATTCATAAAGAGAGCCATTTAGTTAATTCCTGAATGAATCAGTGTTTTGAGCAAATCAATCGGTGAATCAATGATTCAATGACTCATTCATAAAGAGAGTCATTTAGTTAATTCCTGAATGAATCAGTGTTTTGAGTGAATCAATCGGGTGAATTAATGATTCAATGATCCATTCATAAAGAGAGTCATTTAGTTAATTCCTGAATGAATCAGTGTTTTGAACGAATTGAATGAATGAATGACTCATTTAGACATTTACCGCCACCTACTGGAAGTTTTAGTTTCTTATTTAGAGAAATATTTCATAAAAAAAATACAAATTCTATGTTGAATCAAATAAAATATTTATTTCTAAAGCTATTTTTTTTGTATTGTCTATTTGATGCTTATCTCATTAAACACAATAATGACTTCAAATGATCCTTTGAGGGTAATTTCTCAGCCAAATTTGATGTGCAATTAATTCGATTTAAAAAGTATAATCACTTGACAGCCCTATTTTACAGACGGCCTGTGGGAAACACTCACGTCCACATGGTGTAGGTCACACACACGCAGGCGCCCAGGAAGGACGGGAAGCACAGCAGTGTGATGAAGATGGTGGTCATCTGAGAGGCGCGCCACGGCTTCCCCGACGCCTGACAGTTCATCATCAGACTGACCTGCGGCACACAGAGGAGTCGGAGTCATTCTAGTGAATCGCTTCGCAAATGACTCCTTTGAGTCATTGCCTGCACTGCACTTATGAGTCTAAACAAACAGTGAATGCAAACAAACCTTCTTCATGTAGAAGAGAAACAGCAGTTTAATAATCTGAACCACAGGCAGGAGAGGAGAGAACAACACGCCCAACCTACACACACACACACACACACACGGGCCGTTATATCACATCACACACCACCGACCAACAATCCAGACACAGTCAGGTAGTGATGGATGTGGTTACCAGGTCAGAGTTTGTCCGTAGATGAGCTCCAGAACGTTCCGCGCGATATCAAACACGGGTTTCCTCTTCCTCTTCAGAGCTTTCTGAGAAAACAGCCTGACCACAAGTGCAATTAATTTTGTGATTATTAGCACCAGCCCTGAGCTCACCCTGCACATCATCAGCCGCTCACCTCCACAGAAACTCCCCAAAGAAAGTGTCCAGCAGCATGAAGATGAAGTCCATCAGGAGGAAACGGTACAGCTCCTGTCCAACGAAGCTCTCCCAGCACTGCAACAGCAACACCACCATCAAAACCCAACAGGATGGAGGTAAACACACTGTGAGCGGACACGGCCTCACCTCTAAGCCCAGAATCTCAGGTTTTAACGCCACGCGGCCCAGCCAATGATAGCACAGCACTCCCAACACACTCACTTTCAGCAACAGGTTCCTGTGGGACACATCCGAGGAGAGGAAACACATTTAACAACTCATGGAGTTAATCAGTGCAGCAGCTCCTGGTCTGATCCCTTTCAGATGTAGAGACAGATTTTACATCAGAACACGGAACAGACACACAGAAAAGAGATTGTTCGTTTCCCTTTTAATAGAGTCAAAAGATTTTACATCATCGCA
>CM042254.1:51810024-51815024 GCA_023566225.1 Romanogobio albipinnatus
CACTGCTATAGGAGAAGAAGAATTGGCTAAACTCGTTAAATCATCAAAATCAACAACATGTATGCTTGACCCTGTACCGACTAGGCTATTAAAAGAGATGCTACCAGAGGTCATAGATCCTCTTCTTAATATCATTAATTCATCTTTGTCATTAGGATATGTACCGAAAACTTTTAAGTTGGCTATTATTAAACCACTTATTAAAAAACGCAACTTGATCCTACTGAATTAGTCAATTATAGGCCAATCTCAAATCTACCCTTTCTGTCAAAAATACTTGAAAAGGCAGTGTCTTCACAATTATGTTCCTTTTTAGAAAGAAATGGTATCTGTGAGGATTTCCAGTCAGGATTTAGAGCGTATCATAGCACTGAGACTGCTCTCATCAGAGTTACAAATGATTTACTCTTATCATCTGATCGTGGCTGTATCTCTCTATTAGTGTTACTCGATCTTAGCGCTGCATTTGATAATATCGACCACAACATTCTTCTGAATAGACTCGAAAATTATGTAGGTATTAGTGGAATTGCCTTGTCATGGTTTAAAACATACCTATGCGACCGTTATCAGTTTGTAGCAGTAAATGAAGAGATGTCACACCGATCACATGTTCAATATGGAGTACCGCAAGGCTCAGTGCTAAGACCGCTGCTCTTCACCCTGTACATGCTACCACTGGGAGATATCATTAGGAAGCATGGCGTTAGTTTTCATTGTTATGCTGACGATACTCAGCTCTATATTTCTTCACACCCTGAAGAAACTTACCAATTCACAAAATTCACAAGATTAACGGAATGCAGATCTGATAAAAAACATTGGATGAGCAGTAATTTCCTGCAACTAAATTCAGAAAAAAAATGAATTTTTAATTATTGGACAAAAAAGCTCCACAAGTAGTGCCCTAGAATACTGTCTAACACTTGATGCTGCTCTGTCAAGTCCTCGTGGTCAGTGAGGAACCTGGGTGTGCTCTTTGATACCAATCTTTCATTTGAAAGCCATGTTTCTAGCATCTGTAAAACTGCATTATATCATCTTAAAAATACCTATATCTAAATTACGGCTCATGCTCTCAATGCCAAATGCTGAACATGTCAGGATCCTGCCCTGACAGTTTTGTCCCTGTTTAGTGTTTCTTTGTTTGTGTTGTGCCTGAGCACATGGCTGTGTCTTTGTTTGTGTGTTCCTCTTGTCCTGCTTCCTTGTTTCCCTTTACCACGCCCCCTTGTTTAGTCATTGTCTAGTCCTTGTTTCACTAATTGTGCTCACCTGACCCTCATGTGCTCTGGTCCCTTTATATTGTGCTTCTTTCCCTCATGTCCTTGCTGGTTCGTTGCATTTGTGTGCATTCGTTGTCTGGCTTATCTTGTCCTTGTGATTGCTGTTGCTCTTGCCAAGTTATAGTTATTAGCTTTATTTTCCCCTAGCCTTACTTTTTGGTTTTCTCTAGCTTTGGTTTTGTTTCACTCTAGTTTAGTGGTCTTATTTTTCTCTCTCTAGTTTCCTGCAAAGTTGCTATTTGGTTTTTTACTTTTCTTTGTTTCTAGTTCCAGTCTTTAATTTCTAGTATTTATTTAGCTCCTCTTGTTTGTTATAGTTTTATATTTCTTTTGTTTTCCTTTTTTAGATTTCTGATACTTAGTTGCAGTTTCCCTATTCTTAGGTTTTATTTTTGGCTCTTGTTTATCTTTTGTTGTCTTGTCGTGTGTGTGTGTCTTGTGTTGGTTCCTGCCCTGTGTCCTGAGTCTCCCTTGGCCACTGTCTTTTTATCCCGGGCAGTCAAGACTGGAGCTGATTCTGGGAGAGGACATCAAGTCTCAGGTTCCTGGCGTTCCTGTCTGGGTTTTCCCACCATCGCCCTGCCTGGTGTTGCTTCCCAAGCCATCCGCAAGTTCATGGTCTCCCTGGACTGGTCTCAGTGGTCATACCGAGAATATCCAAATCAACTGCAGGCGGTCAAACCTTTTCCTATTTAGCTCCTAAACTCTGGAACAGTCTTCCTAGCATTGTTCGGGAAGCAGACACACTCTGTCAGTTTAAATCTAGACTAAAAACGAAGGATGGCATGTACGCTAATGCTAGTCTCTCTGTTTTATCCCGAGGTTTACTGCAGTCAGCCGGATCCAGGCCGTATCCAGATCAGATGCTGGACCTGTGCCCAGAGAAGACCAACACATGACCCTGAAGTGTCTGAGAGACCGTGATTAGCCTCCCCCTGAAACTGCCTCATCGACACGGCATCCTCAATAAACCCGTCTCCAGCGGGATGAGTCCGATTGATCGAATATTACAATCTATTATGACCTCTGACCTATAAAGTTGCCAGAATAATAATCATACACTGTTTGTTGATTGGCCAGAGGAGAACTGCCCCCCCCGACTGAGCCTGGTTTCTCCCAAGGTTTATTTTTCTCCATTCTGCTCCTGATGGGGTTTTGGTTTCCTTGCCACTGTTGCCTCTGGCTTGGCGTGCTCAGTTGGGTACACTATATTTTTCAACTAAATATCCAAATAAATCTAATTATTAAACTAAATTAACCATATAAACAAAATGACTGATCTAAAGCCCACACTGCCACTGTATGATAATTGAAATGAGCTGATGACATCACCGTTTTCTCCAGAATGGCTGTACGGCTGAATAAAATTATGCTGCATTATTTTCCTGTTTAACACTGTAAAGCTGCTTTGAAACAATCTGCAGTGTTAAAAGCGCTATATAAATAAAGTTGACTTGACTTGACTGTCTCTTTGAAGAATCGCTTTTGTTCCTCTTTTGTAAGAGCTTTGGATGAAAGAGTCTGAAATACATCAAATGTGTGTAATGTTAGTAGTTTGTAAATATTTATTTTGCTGTAGCGCCGCGAGGCATAGTGAACATGGTTCTGCGTCTGTGTGTGCGTGAGAGAGAGAGTGTGTGTGTGTTTACCTGAGATCTTTCTTCTCTGCGAGACTCAATGGCATCGCTCTCAACATTCGCACACGATCATTTGCCGACAGATTCTGCAGATTATTCACCAGACGCTCCCTCTTATTCTCTACACACACACACACACACACACACACACAGTGAATGAGCAGGACATAGAAAATATAACACACTACCAGTCAAAAGTTTGGAATAATGAATTAATTGGAACTGGAATTGACATTGGGAGTCACTCAGTGTTTTACCATGTTCCTCATAATCGGCTCCGTCCACTTCCATGCGGTATCCGCGGATGCTGGGACGCGCGGACCGAGGGAAGTGTTGTACGGAGGGTCGGCTCTGCCTGCGTCTGCGCAGCTGCATGGTGCGGTTGTAATAATGAGAGATGATCGCGCCTCGACTGCGACCTGCACACACACACACACACACACACACACACACACACACACACACACACACACAGAGAGATCAATCACAGTCGTACAGTGTTCTCCTGACGGCTGTCTCAGTGTTCTGCTAGTGTGTTCTGCTAGTGTGTTCTGCCATTGTGTTCTGCCAGTGTGTTCTGCCAGTGTGTTCTGCCAGTGTGTTCTGCCAGTGTGTTCTGCTAGTGTGTTCTGCCAGTGTGTTCTGCAAGTGTGTTCTGCCAGTGTGTTCTGCCAGTGTGTTCTGCCAGTGTGTTCTGCCAGTGTGTTCTGCCAGTGTGTTCTGCCAGTGTGTTCTGCCAGTGGGTTCTGCCAGTGTGTTCTGCTAGTGGGTTCTGCCAGTGGGTTCTGCCAGTGGGTTCTGCTAGTGTGTTCTGCCAGTGGGTTCTGCCAGTGGGTTCTGCTAGTGTGTTCTGCTAGTGTGTTCTGCTAGTGTGTTCTGCCAGTGGGTTCTGCTAGTGTGTTCTGCCAGTGTGTTCTGCCAGTGTGTTCTGCCAGTGTGTTCTGCCAGTGTGTTCTGCCAGTGTGTTCTGCCAGTGTGTTCTGCCAGTGTGTTCTGCCAGTGTGTTCTGCCAGTGTGTTCTGCCAGTGTGTTCTGCTAGTGTGTTCTGCTAGTGTGTTCTGCTAGTGTGTTCTGCTAGTGTGTTCTGCCAGTGTGTTCTGCCAGTGTGTTCTGCCAGTGTGTTCTGCCAGTGTGTTCTGCCAGTGTGTTCTGCTAGTGTGTTCTGCCAGTGTGTTCTGCCAGTGTGTTCTGCCAGTGTGTTCTGCTAGTGTGTTCTGCCAGTGTGTTCTGCCAGTGTGTTCTGCTAGTGTGTTCTGCCAGTGTGTTCTGCTAGTGTGTTCTGCCAGTGTGTTCTGCCAGTGTGTTCTGCTAGTGTGTTCTGCCAGTGTGTTCTGCCAGTGTGTTCTGCCAGTGTGTTCTGCCAGTGTGTTCTGCTAGTGTGTTCTGCCAGTGTGTTCTGCCAGTGTGTTCTGCAAGTGTGTTCTGCTAGTGTGTTCTGCCAGTGTGTTCTGCCAGTGTGTTCTGCCAGTGTGTTCTGCCAGTGTGTTCTGCCAGTGTGTTCTGCTAGTGTGTTCTGCCAGTGTGTTCTGCCAGTGTGTTCTGCCAGTGTGTTCTGCCAGTGTGTTCTGCCAGTGTGTTCTGCCAGTGTGTTCTGCTAGTGTGTTCTGCTAGTGTGTTCTGCCAGTGTGTTCTGCTAGTGTGTTCTGCTAGTGTGTTCTGCCAGTGTGTTCTGCCAGTGTGTTCTGCCAGTGTGTTCTGCTAGTGTGTTCTGCCAGTGTGTTCTGCCAGTGTGTTCTGCTAGTGTGTTCTGCTAGTGTGTTCTGCCAGTGTGTTCTGCTAGTGTGTTCTGCCAGTGTGTTCTGCCAGTGTGTTCTGCTAGTGTGTTCTGCCAGTGTGTTCTGCTAGTGTGTTCTGCCAGTGTGTTCTGCTAGTGTGTTCTGCCAGTGTGTTCTGCTAGTGTGTTCTGCTAGTGTGTTCTGCCAGTGTGTTCTGCCAGTGTGTTCTGCCAGTGTGTTCTGCCAGTGTGTTCTGCTAGTGTGTTCTGCCAGTGTGTTCTGCCAGTGTGTTCTGCCAGTGTGTTCTGCTAGTGTGTTCTGCTAGTGTGTTCTGCCAGTGTGTTCTGCCAGTGTGTTCTGCT
>CM042254.1:51820024-51832524 GCA_023566225.1 Romanogobio albipinnatus
GCATTACTGACAGACTGAGAAGAGAGGAGCCGCAACAATGGAGAATATGAGGAAATGATCAACACTCAAGCGGGAAAACCTGCTCTAGTCGAGCCAGAAAAACAACAAAATGTGTAATGAATGACCCTCCTGAGCTCTAATCTGATTGGCTCAAAGCCTTGATTCCTGTCTAAGTGGGCGGTTCTCGGGTCAGAACAGGCTGCAGTGTGTGATCTGACCTCTGCTCTCCTCCTCCAGGTCCAGTGTGGTCAACTCAATGGCATCATGAAGGTCATGGCACTGTTCCTCGATCAGCTGACTGAATGAATCATGAACCCCATCTTCATCAGCGGGACTCCTGACACACAAACACACACACACAACACACACTCATGAATCTGCTCATAACTCCAGTAATGTTGTGTAATGTTCTCTGTGTGAATATACAGTCAAGTGTCATTTATTCCTGTGATCATCATCACTCCTCCAGTCTTCAGTGTCACATGACCCTTCACTGATCATTCTCATTGAAGGATCTGATGATCAACTCACAGTTATGATTATTATCCGTGTTGAAAACTGTTCATATTTTATATTTCAGGACCCTTTGATGAATAGAAAGATTCAAAAGAACAACATTTATTAGAAACAGAATCTTTTGTAACATTATAAATGTCACTTTTGATCAATTGAATGCGTCCTTGATGAATAAAAGTATCAATTTCTTAAAGGGGTCATGAACTGGCTTGTTTTATTTTTGTTATACTGTTGTCCAAGGTCAACTGTCTATTTTCTGCCCTGGCTTTGAGGCTCTCTGAAGAACCGCTGGGTTTTGATGGGCGTGCCGCACTGAAGACTTGGAAGAAAACGCCCACGGCTAGGATTGGATAAGATTTGCATATTTAATGAGCTTCAGCTCCCCTCAGTTCATGTGGGGATTGTTTTGAAAGCGTCTGGAGAAACGCTCACAGGACTCGCAAAATATCTTTATCAAACAAACACAGTGATTCATCTCATCCATCCGCCACTGATTGGAATGATATTTTTTATTACTTGGCTCGCCCGATCTGTGAATATAACTGCAAACCGCACACACGCACAAGAAAGGAATGTTATTTCACTATTTAACCCTCAAGCCCCCTTTGCATTACAGCCCTTAATCCCGCCCTCGTGGACACATTTGGGCACGAAGGTCTCAGATGTGATTCCAATTTTTTTTAATAAACGTTATATCACCATCTTTGATCAAATTAATTCTATCAATTTATGCCTTTTTTGGGATTTTTGGCGTATTAATTAATTTATTTACCTCTAAAAGTATCATATGTTTTATGTAAAATATGCTTATTTTTATGTTATATTTAATATTTCTTTAACTTCAGTAAAAAAAAAAAAACATAGCCAGTCCAGAGAGCCAAACGACTAACATCTCTCTGCTTTCAACCAGATTACATAAACACAGAATATTTGTTTTTGATTTGGTTTACAGTGTTTAAAACCTGACATTTCAGCGTTTCTCTAGACATACGTCTCATGTTTGTGAGACAAGTGTTCACTAAGCTAGAGGTCATTTTCTGAATGAACGTCTTTGACAGAGAGGCTGCAGATCGCGCGTCATGTTTGATTTCTTTATTTTGCAAAAAGCACATTTTGTTTTTATTGTGACTGTAATAAAAAAAAATATAGAAATTTAACAGATTATAATGATGTATAACACTTGAGTTATTTGAGTCTCTTTGGCACTGAGAAGAAAAAAAGCGAGCCGATCGTAAATTGTGTGTTCAGGTGGCAAACTTAGGAAAAGTAGCCGAGTCTTGTACCACTCAGGTTAAAGATATTATATTTAAAAAAAAAATTAAAAAACGATTTTGCCCTCATTTGTCCAGAACATGGCTTTAGGGTTCAGAGAGCCCATCGGCAGGCCGTGACATGTTTTGGTAGCCCGTCTGAAAAGCACACAGCCTCGGGACGATGGGCTTCTGAGCCCTGGCCCATAGCGGTACAAGTGCGAGTCTGAAGTCCTACACCTCGAATAGAGGATTCTCCCGCCTGTGAGCGCGTGCTGAGGTGTGTAATCGATACATATCAAACGATCTGTAGCAATGCAACACTAACACATGTTTTCCTCACATCAGTGTGTTGCAGCGTTCCTGTCGAATCCAGAAGCACAGCGTTGAGTTTCAATCTCAATACGTCTGCAGATCCGGGGCCTGTTCTTCGTACCTCGCTTAACACATCTAGGATGATTGGACAGATCCCAGATCTTTTAATCGTGATAACTGATGTCTGGCTAATTTGGTTCTTCAAACGAATTTGCGGATTGGATTTAAATATCTGATTAAATGATCTGAGATCAGTGCGCGTTCTTGTGTTCCCTGAAGAGGGCAGATGCATCGATACTCGAAACCATGATCAGCAATGCAGCGATTGGCTGGCGTCAAGACAGCAACGTAATGACATCATATAATTAAAAAAGCCACCTGGCAAAAAACTCTACACAAAAACCCCACGAATATCTGGACCTTCATAAGGAAACAGCCAAACGACCAAACCAACATAAAAGTTATAATAGATCAATGATAAATGTTTTTTATTTTATTTTTTACATGATTACCAATTATTTATATTCACGATTTAAATACAGTATTTGTACACCCTTTACATTTTTATTTCAATGTTGCAATTCAATTTTTAATTCAATTTGAAGCAGATTTGTAACGTGACAGTATTAAAGTTTCTTAAGGATCAAGATCAAATTCTCTGCATCAAGCCATCCCATAATATCCGTCATCACTTAAATTAATGCACGGCTCAGATTAACTGTACAACATGTGTGCAAACCTCCAATAAAATTATAAAATAATGATTCCATCACAAATAAGTCGCTCACTCAAGTGGCTGTGTCTATAGTATTATACACAACATTATAATATTATATACATTCTCATATACATATACAATTTAAAATTTGTATATTATTATTGTTTAAAATGATTATTATTGCCCCTGGTTCAGTAATGAGCTCTTGTAATAAAGTCGCAGTGGCTGGGACAGATTTTAAGTATCACCTCAAGATGCGATCTAATCCTGTTTACATGAAATCAGCCGCTCGAGCAGGTTTAAGTTTACGGAGCTGTTGCTATGACAACAAGTCCAGGATGAGCGTCGAAGAACCAAACAATCCAAGATCACGCCAAATCGTCAACAATCAAATCCAGCTAACTGAGTTAGCGAGGTACGAAGAACGGGCCCCCAGTCTCCAACGGTGTCTTGTTTACAAACGAATCCGCGGTGAAATGAAGCGAACAAACGCGCAATGTCTTACACACGTGAGCTGGAACCGCATGTTTATCGCTCGACCCGTTTAGCTCCACGCGTCGGTGGGCGGGGCTTGAGGCGGAGCTTCTGCGTTCTGTGACATCAGTGGTCGACATATTCTGAGATCTCTCGTTTTCTGGGCCTGGTGTCAATAAAAGCTTTTCTTTGACTAACAAGGACGTTTTCAGCTCTGAGACTTACAGGATATTCTAATATCACCATGAACTTTTATATCAAAGGCTCGAGGGAAAGATGATTTCTCAGTTCATGACCCCAAACTTTTGAACATTAATTTCATAAATCTTTAATAAGTTAAAACAGGAATATCTCCATAAACAACGTAAACAAAACATTGCTTGAAGAATCAAAAGACAAATCATGACATGAACACAAACACACACTCTCTCACACACACACACTCTAAGAAGTCACACCCGTCACACACAGGTCAGGAAGTTCAGATAACAGTAAACACACACAGTGACTCACTCGATGTCAGTGATCAGATCCGTGTCAAAGCTGACCCTGCCGGCCATGATTCCTGCTGCGCTCACGGACGCTCCCGAGGAAACTCCCGCCTGATCGCCCCGCCCGTCATTCTGCTGCTGAAGAGAAGGAATGTCAGTGAACTCGTGTTTGAACCTGTCTGAGATCACACACACACACACACACACTGCTGAAGGTGTGTATGTCTCTGCCCGCTCACACAGAAACAACTCTCAATAACACTAACACTAATCCATCTGACTCTCACCACTCACACAAACACACTCACTCTCTCTCTCACACACACACACACACACACACACTCTCACCACTCATACAAACACACTCACTCTCTCTCTCACACACACACACACACACACACACACACACACACACTCTCTCACCACTCATACAAACACACTCACTCTCTCTCTCACACACACACACACACACACACACACACACGTCTCTCACAAACACACACACACACACTCATCTCACACACACACACACACACACACTCGCTCACACACACACACTCGCTCTCTCACACACACTCGCTCTCTCACACACACTCTCTCTCTCTCTCTCTCTCTCACACACGCTCGCTCTCTCTATCACACACACACACACTTGTCTCTCACACACACACACACACACACACTCACTTGCACTCACTCACTCTCTCTCTCTCTCTCACACACACACACAAACACGTCTCTCACACACATACATACACACACACACACTTGCACTCACTCTCTCTCTCTCTATCACACACACACTTGCTCTCTGTCTCTCTGTCTCTCTGTCTCTCTGTCTCTCTGTCTCTCTGTCTCTCTGTCTCTCTGTCTCTCTGTCTCTCTGTCTCTCTGTCTCTCTGTCTCTCTGTCTCTCTGTCTCTCTGTCTCTCTGTCTCTCTCTCACACTCACACACACACACACACACACACACACACACACACACGCGCACACACACAGATTCAATATAGTGAGAGTTCCACACACACACAGCTTCAGTTATTAACCCTTTAAATGATGTCACACGTTTCGGACCAGCTCAAGGGAGAACGCAAACATTTCACAAACACTACAGAAGCTCAATCCGGCCACTTACGAAAGAGATCTAGCTTTGGCAATCGTAATTATGACATCATAACTATGTAGGGGCGTAACAGTACGGGTTCGGTACAGCAGTTTTACAAAATTGCTTTATTAAATAGTGCTATTCATGTTTAGATATAATAATCAACACTCAGATAACACACGTGATCTTCACATAAGGCAGTTTCTGCATTAATCCAATTATACGTTTTTTTCTCCAATTCGTTGTTGAGATATAATCATTAACACACAGTGCGTGTCATTTTCATGACAGGTTTATTTAAACATAGTCTACATTAAACAATCATGACATCACTAACAGGTTAAGTAGGATATCATGAATATATTTTGCCTAAACACAAGCAAAACAAATGTGGGTGGGTCCGCTCAGAATTTTTGTACTGGAGTAGATGGCATTTATATAAAGTACAAATATATCGCCTTGTTTACTACACGTCTGGTTGGGACAGACAAAAGTACGGCGATCAATGAGTTACTGACAGTGGCAATAGTGTAGGGGTAAAACCACTGATCTATATCCTCCCGCAGTTTCTCCGAAGCCGATACTGAAGTGAGTTAAACTGCAGTTCATGGGCTGGCCACTAGAGACAGACTCCAGAAGGGGCAGAATCTCACTGAGCTCATGTTAAAATGCCCAACTCTACAGCAGAAGAACACATGTTTACAGTCTGGGACAAACTGTGCCTTTGCTCTGTACGGCTAATGTTGCCCTTCATGACGACTGTGAGGGGGGGAATGTTTTCTCATTCGTTTACATTATATAAAGCCTTATGTGGCGTTCACACCGGACGCGATTGACGCGATTCGCGCAAGTGATTTACATGTTAAGTCAATGCAGAGACGCGAAATGGCATTCTGCGGCGCGATTCGCTCAAGTTAAAAAATCTGAAATTTGGCGGATATTCGCGCCGCGTTAACCAATCAGGAGCTGCTCTAGTAGAGACAACAATGAGGAGAAAATCTGTATATTAATATCTGGTTCAGACAATATGATTATCACTGTGATAACATTAAATGACATGAAACACAACCCAGTCTCTTTTTGTTAAATGTCCCGTTCTTCGTGTTCTTTTGAAGCTTTGATTGTGTTTGCAGTGTGCAATATAACACGTGTTCATGTTTCGCGTGTAAAAAAACAGTATTTTTCACACAATTTACTGATCTGTGTACCGCTGTTCTCACTGTCCTAAAAACGGCTGATGAGTTCCTTGTTCTATGAAGTCCCTCCTTCAGAAATACGTAACGAGTTCTGATTGTGCCAGCGGTTCCTGTGTTGTGATTGGATAGCAGCTTAGCGCACGTGGAAAGGTCACGCCTCTTAACGGGAGATGTATGCGCTCAATGATCTCTACAGCGTCCCTGGGGAAGCCAAACAAAGGTGATTTGACTCCGGGATGAAAATAACAGCGTCTTGACGACATGGCGACAAACACACTCAAACGCAACACGTCCTCTTCTCCACGCAACACTTCCTCTTCTCCACGTGGGACAGCAACAAGACCACGCCCCCTTTTTGGCGTATTCTTGTGGGTGGAGGTTAGTCTGTTCTACTGACGTCATTAAAGCAGGAAGTACCAGGATGTAGTCCAAGCCGGCCGTTCGCTGTAGGCTTTGAAAGGGAACTTCTGTTTAATAAAATATCTCGCTTGGCATTGAACTTTGAGCTTTATAATTTTACAGGTATTATTTATGCTCTAACAGCAACATTACACACTAACTAAAGTTTGAACAATGGGATCACGAAGAACGGGACCTTTAAATGCAAGTTTATGTTTGATCAATAATACAGAAGTATAAGTAAAAGGTGTAATAAGCTACACATGAAATAAAGCAAACAATTCAGTCAAACATTCACAGTCAGCGCTAGTCGGCTACAACGCTAACGTAAAGTTAAATAGCCTAAAAATAGAAAAAGTAATGAAACTTCTCTTTGAACAAATTAAAGATCCATGAGAACAAAGATCGCCCGTTAAAAGACGAATTATAGCTCGAGACGCCACAGAGACATCAGAGCCAGCGGCTGAAGGACTGGCCGAGGAAAGGCTGCTCTCGCGGGGTTAATGAGCGCTGAGCGCCCTGATCCACTGGAGCTCACAACTCCGAAAACACCAGATAAAATGTACAAATAGGCACTCTTTATATAAATAAACCACAGATTTGAGCTTTAAACAACTACATTATTGACTGAAAAGTCTTAAAATTACGTTTTGTCACACATTAACAGTAGTATTTTAACAAAAAAAGGCGTGTAAACACAGCCCATGTCAGTCATTTCTCAACGAGAGGAGCCGCTGGCAGAAGCCCCGCCCATGAGGCGAACCATGAGTCTGTTGTGAAGTGAATGTCACGCGCGAATGAAGCGAATAAACTCAATGTTCAAGCGTCCACCTTTGCGCGAATAGCGTGATTTATCCGTGTCAATCGCGTCCGGTGTGAACGCACCATTACAGTTCTGCATAATTAAGGGCGTGGCCACTTTGAGTGACAGGTGGATTGCCGTTTGTCTGCTGTCTGTTAGTCATCACGTCACTTCAGCTCCGCCCACGTCCCGCCTCTTTCCCATTTTCTGTTATCCAAGAGATATATCGTCCATACTTTGCGCTTCAGAACGGCTCATCAGAATCCTATGGGTGACGTCACGGACACTACGTCCATATTTTTTTACAGTCTGTGATCTATTAAAATGACTGGATCGCTCATGACGTTCTAAACTGCCATCAGGCGGTGAAACAACAGGAAGTGCTCGAGCGGCCATCTTACTGCCCTCTGCTGGTAGGGGACATCGCTGACGTACAGCCAGAACACTGAGCTAATATCACACGATCTGCAGCGTCTCAGTCTCACAGGATCAGCTTTACGATATATGTGTGTAAATTAATAGTTACTTCAGATGTTATCTGTAATGTTTATGGTCTTTTCGGAGAAGATGAGTCATATATTGAGATGGTTAATGTGGGCGTGTCTGCACACAGCCGACACAACTGAATTAACACAAACATTTTTCTTTATGTATGTAATTATGGCAGTGTTCATTTCGTTGACGAATAATTTTCGTCAACAACCTTTTTTCACTGACGAAAATGAGACGATAACTAAATAAAAACTAGAGTTGATTAACAAAAACTATAACAAAAATCAACTGTCATTTTCGTCGACAAATAAAAACGAGACGAGAATGTTAGTGAGGGTGGATTAGGGAAGAGATGGGGTCAGAACTGATGTCCTGTGTCACAGATGCTGATCTAACCGCTGGAGAACACACGGCCTACAGGCTCACACCCCCCCAATCCAGCGCTCCAGAGCGGCTCAATCAATCAATAACACACACTTATGCCAGACTAGTGTTTATGAACTAATGCTGATGAATAATGACAATGTTTACTCTACCATGTTTATATAGTAATGTGTTTTAGACGGCTGTAACAACGCATATTTATCTCCTGAACTTGAATGAGCTCCTGCAACTGCAATAGAGGCGCAGACATTTCAAAATAAGAGTCCCGGTGTATTTCCAGCTTGTTTATAATTAAAAGTTTATTGAAGATATTGCTGTAAAATATATAGGGAGGTCTTACTTGCATTACATTAATATTAAAGGTTAACAACAGAGCCCAAACTATTAGCCTAAATTCAGCTGCTATTTATTTTTAGGTCTAATAATCAACACTCAAATAACACAGCAAACATGTAAACTTCACATAAGGCATTTTTTGCAATAACTTCTAAATCTAATTATGAAAGTTTTTTCTCTAATTCGCTGTTGAAATATAATCATTTATACTCAGTGTCTGTCATTTTCATGACAGATTTATTTAAACATACATGAAATAATCAGGACAGCACAGGTTCAGTAGAATAGAATGAATATAACGGATAATATAATGAATATATTTAGTGAAAGAGTTGATTTCTCTAGTGAATGAAATTCTGTGGACACTGAAGGACTGCCTGAGGTAAATGTGATGCTAACGTTACATGACATTGTTAGCAGTTTTATTGACATCTTTCCGGCGTTGAACACGGAGCGATTACACCACATGACACGTGACAGTAAGTTGTAATGTATCCTCAACATACCTTCAGATGTTCATTCATGTTTATTCTTTAGAAAGATCGCGTTCACGCACGGCCGCTTGAACAGTCGTCACATTAAAGAGCGTTAAAACGGCATTTATCGTTAGAATTTCGTGATAAAATGGACTGAATACTTAATTTATTCGTGTGGGAACTCGGATTGAAGTGTGTTCCGCGCTTACAACAAGCCGACTGTGAACTGTTAAAGATTACATTCGGAAACCGAACGAACCGAAAGCCCTGTACCGAAACGGTTCGGTACGAATACGTGTACCGTTACACCCCTACTATATTGTATTACAATTCAAAGTTTGCCATCATCTCGGAAATAAAGTAGTCGGCGTTATGATGTGTGTATTATTTCCTGATTGAGCAACGTCTATTTCAGTCTCAAAGACCGTTTACAGTTTCCATATGAGTTTCCATATATTCCAAGCGTTATATGAGTATAATATAAGTGTTGTGTATGCCATGTTGTTGCATTACATATTTATTTAATCATCATTTAAATAATTAACTGCTTCAAAATGCATGCGGTTAACAAAATCAGTTGAAACATTTGCAGTTCGCCTACCGTATGAATAACAACAATACTGCAGCACAACATAAATACATAAATGCGGCTTCACTTTTTCTGACGTCATGAGCAATCCAGTCATTTATATAGATCAGTGCGTAAAACACATGGCATGAAGTTTTGACGCAAATCGACCAGAGGTTCGAATCTGCCTTTTGCTGAACTCGCTCTACTCGCTTTTCCCATCACATACAGATCGGAAAGGCATTTATTTTAATACAAATTAAGAACAAATTACAAAAGTGGAAATCAAGCGTCTAACGTGTGTTTAATAATAACGTGTTTATCGGTTAGGGGAAACAGACATGTGCTGAATTCAGAATGTGTTTTTTCATTATGCGCTACTATTCTATAGTTTTTAATAGGGGTGTAACGGTACACAAAACTGACGGTTCGGTACGTGCCTCGGTTCTGAAGTCCCGGTTCGGTATGGATTCGGTACAGCAGTTTTACAAAATTGCTTTTTATTAATTTTTATTCAACAGTGGTTTAATGAAAAAAATTGTGTCGGTCCTTAAATGAATTAAATTATAACTAAAAGTTTCTTAAAGATAATGCTGTAAACTATATAGGGAGCCCTTACTTACATACAGCTATTAAAGATTAACAACAGAGCCCAAACTATTAGCCTAAATTCAGTTGCTATTTATTTTTAGATAATCAACACTCATAAGATTCACATAAGGCAGTTTTTGCATTAACTTCTAAATCTAATTATTTTTATTCGTTGTTGAAATATAATCATTTAGTGGCTGTAATTTTCATGACAGGTTTATTTAAACATACATTAAATAAACAAGACATCACTAACAGGCTTAGTAGAATATAATGAATATATAACGGCTAATATAATGAATATATAACGGCTAATATAATGAATATATAACGGCTAATATAATGAATATAACGGCTAATATAATGAATATATAACGGCTAATATAATGAATATATAACGGCTAATATAGTGAATATAACGGCTAATATAGTGAATATATAACGACTAATATAGTGAATATATAACGGCTAATATAATGAATATATAACGGCTAATATAATGAATATAACGGCTAATATAATGAATATATAACGGCTAATATAATGAATATAACGGCTAATATAATGAATATAACGGCTAATATAATGAATATAACGGCTAATATAGTGAATATAACGGCTAATATAATGAATATAACGGCTAATATAGTGAATATAACGGCTAATATAATGAATATAACGGCTAATATAATGAATATATAACGGCTAATATAATGAATATAACGGCTAATATAGTGAATATATAACGGCTAATATAATGAATATAACGGCTAATATAGTGAATATATAACGGCTAATATAGTGAATATATAACGGCTAATATAATGAATATAACGGCTAATATAGTGAATATAACGGCTAATATAATGAATATAACGGCTAATATAATGAATATAACGGCTAATATAGTGAATATATAACGGCTAATATAATGAATATAACGGCTAATATAGTGAATATAACGGCTAATATAATGAATATAACGGCTAATATAATGAATATAACGGCTAATATAGTGAATATAACGGCTAATATAATGAATATAACGGCTAATATAATGAATATAACGGCTAATATAATGAATATAACGGCTAATATAATGAATATAACGGCTAATATAATGAATATAACGGCTAATATAATGAATATAACGGCTAATATAACGGCTAATATAATGAATATAACGGCTAATATATAACGGCTAATATAATGAATATAACGGCTAATATAGTGAATATATAACGGCTAATATAATGAATATAACGGCTAATATAGTGAATATATAACGGCTAATATAGTGAATATATAACGGCTAATATAATGAATATAACGGCTAATATAGTGAATATAACGGCTAATATAATGAATATAACGGCTAATATAATGAATATAACGGCTAATATAGTGAATATATAACGGCTAATATAATGAATATAACGGCTAATATAGTGAATATAACGGCTAATATAATGAATATAACGGCTAATATAATGAATATAACGGCTAATATAGTGAATATAACGGCTAATATAATGAATATAACGGCTAATATAATGAATATAACGGCTAATATAATGAATATAACGGCTAATATAATGAATATAACGGCTAATATAATGAATATAACGGCTAATATAATGAATATAACGGCTAATATAACGGCTAATATAATGAATATAACGGCTAATATATAACGGCTAATATAATGAATATAACGGCTAATATAATGAATATAACGGCTAATATATAACGGCTAATATAATGAATATAACGGCTAATATAGTTTATGTATTCAGTGAAAGAGTTGATTTCTCTAGTGAGCTACAGCTGTGGACACTGAAGGGCTTCTGAGTAAACGTGATTCTGCATGACATTGTTTACAAGCTGTTTTATTGTCTTTCCGCGGTTGAAACACAGATGGAGCGATTACACGACATATGATACATTTCAGTAAGTTGTAATGTATCCTCATCATACCTTAAGATGTATTAATTTATGTTTATTCTTTAGGAAGAGATGATCGCATTGACTTGCGCGCTGCCGCTTTAAGTTGAACTGATACGCGTCTATCAGTCACGTCACATTAAAGAGTTAAAACGGCATTTATCGTTTGAATTTCGTGATAAAATGGACTGAATACTTAATATGTTCGTGTGGGAACTCGGATTGAAGTGTGTTCCGCGCTTACAACAAGCCGACTGTTCACTGTTAAAGATTACATTCATAACCGTTCAGTACACGCGTGCACCGACCCGACAGCCCTGCACCGAAACGGTTCAATACGAATATGTGTACCGTTACACCCCTAATAATAACGTGTTTATCGGTTAGGGGAAACAGACATGTGCTGAATTCAGAATGTGTTTTTTCATTATGCGCTACTTTT
>CM042254.1:51837524-51907524 GCA_023566225.1 Romanogobio albipinnatus
ATCAAGCAATCTCACTCGAGATTGTGTTGGTGATCAATAAGTCAAGGAAATAAGCTGTAACTCACCGCTGCGCGCGCTGGGTTGATGTAGAAACTCTTGAGAAACTTCTAATGACACCGATTGAGTCGCGGCTAGAGTTTTGAATCAGTTTGGCGAATCGGTTCGTTCGGTTCATTGCGATTCAACCAGTGACTATAGTAATCCTAGAAAAAAGGATTCTTTTTTTCTTTATTGGTGTTGTTTTTTTGTTTGATTTGCTCATTTGTTTGAGGTTATGTGATACCTGTCCTTTGAAATTCAAAAAGAAAAAAAAAGTTTTGAAACGCTCTTTGTGAATCGGTTCAACTGAAAAACAAGAAAAGAGTCGGCTCACATGAACAACTCGTTTGCTGCATTACTAGGACTGAATCATTTTCGTTTCCGCAGGGGGGCTTAAATGATTGATCATCTCCTACAAACACTCAAAATGCTTTCTATGCTGCTATTATAATCGCATTAAGCGTTTGATCAGTTTATGAGTGGCATATTATTAAACTGAACAGCAATTAAAGCAAAATTGTGCATTTAAAATGGTATGAGCCGATTCATTGAACCCTTGGACTCTGAACTCAAACACATCAAAACAAACCATCAGAGTTTCCCACAGACAGAAGTCAAAGGTTTGAATGAGTTTGAGGATGTGTTAAGGCCTCAGGCTATACCTCTCATTCAATATAAAGTTATTTATTAGTTTTTATATAGATTTCTAACCCCTCTCTCTCTCTCTCTCTCTCTCTCTCTCTCTCTCTCTCTCTCTCTCTCTGATGGAGGAAGTGCCAGCCTCACCCATGACAGAGGATGTGAGCGCGCGGTGGTTTTGATTCTGATGGTGTTTGTCTGACATGAGATTCTTTAGTAATGACGTCAGAGGCAGCTTTTCCACATCATGACTGTGTGTAAATGTCAACCACAAAAGACTCGTGTAACATCGAGAAAATAATGCCTGTTTATCATCAGTCCACGGACCCCTAACCTAGAACTGTATAAATACCTCATATACTGAGATATATTCATATTATAAATGTGGAAAATATCATTTGGAGATTACTGTACTGTACTGTTAGATGTATTTATTTATTTAAATCTGTTTGTTTTTATCAAATATCAAAATTGTATCACTATTCTAATTAGCGAACACATATTTTAGCCATAAAACCCTATCAACTGCTTATGCAACACCTTAGCAACGACCCAGAGCACCCTAGAAACAGCCTAGCAACAACCCAGAGTACCTTAGCAGCTGCCTAACACCCTAGCAACCACTCAAGTTGCCATCCCTAGCAACCACCCAGAACACCCTGGCTACCAACTAGCAACCATCCAGAACACCACAACTACCGACTAGCAACACCCTAGCAACCATCTAGAAAACACCCTAGCTACCCCCTAGCAACCATCCAGAACATCAAAATGACAGACTAGCAACCAATCAGAACAACCTAGCAACCGCTTAGCTAACACTCAGAGTATCATAAAAACTGCAGAGCGACCGCTTAGAACACCCTAGCAACTGCCTAGCAACCACTCAGAGTACCATAGAACCTGTCGAGCAACCACCCAGAACACTTCAGCAACTGCCTAGCAACCACCTAGAAACCACCTATAACATCCTAGCAACCACCCAAAGTACCCTAGCAACTGCCCATCACCCTAGCAACCACTTAGGACCACTCAAGGTACCATGCCTAGCAACAGCCTAGAAACCACCCATAACACCCTAGCTACCACCTAGCAACCACACAGAATACCTTAGCATCTGTCTAACACCCTAGCAACCACTTAGAGACAACTCAAGGTACCATGCCTAGCAACACCCTAGCAACCAATCAAAGCAACCCAGCATCCGCTTAGCAACCACTCAGAGTACCATAGAAAATGCCTAGCAACCACCCAGAACACCCTAGCAATCGCCTAACAACCACCCAGAGTACCTTAGCAACTGCCTATCACCCTAGCAACCACTTAGCGACCACTCAAGGTACCATGCCTAGCAACCACCTAGAAACCACCCATAACACCCTAGCTACCACCTAGCAACCACCCAAAGTACCTTAGCAATTGCCAAATACCCTAGCAACCACTTAGCGCCCACTCAATGTACTATGCCTAGCAACATCCTAGCAACCACCTAAAAGCCACCCACAACATCCTAGCAACCACCTAGAAACCACCCAAAGTACCTTAGCAATTGCCAAATACCCTAGCAACCACTTAGCGTCCACTCAATGTACTATGCCTAGCAACATCCTAGCAACCACCTAAAAGCCACCCACAACATCCTAGCAACCACCTAGAAACCACCCATAACACCATAGCTACCACCTAGAAACCACCCAAAGTACCTTAGCAATTGCCAAATACCCTAGCAACCACTTAGCGACCACTCAAGATACCATGCCTAGCAACACCCTAGCAACCAATCAAAACAACCCAGCATCTGCTTAGCAACCACTCACAGTACCATAGAAACTGCAGAGCAACCACCCAGAACACTTCAGCAACTGCTTAGAAACACCTTTGCGACCACCCAGAACACCATAGCAACTGCCTTGCAATCACATATCAACACCATAGCAACCATCCAGAACACCCTAGCAACTACCCAGAACACCCTAGCAACTGCCATGCAATCACATATCAACACCATAGCAACCATCCAGAACACCCTAGCAACTACCCAGAACACCATAGCAACTGCCTTGCAATCACATATCAACACCATAGCAACCATCCAGAACACCCTAGCAACTACCCAGAACACCCTAGCAACTGCCTAAAAACCACCTTGAATACATTTACATTTAGTCATTTAGCAGATGCTTTTATCCAAAGCGACTTACAAATGAGAGCAATAGAAGCAGCTAGAACAGTCAAAGGCAACAATATGCAAGTGCTGTAACAAGTCTCAGTTAATCTAACACAGAACACACAGGACAGTTTTTTTTTTAAATAAATAAATTAGACAGACAGAAAAATGAATAGAAGGATAAGTGCTATTCTTGATTGGTCAGGTGCTGCTGGAAGAGATGTGTCTTTAGCTGTTTTTTGAAAATGGCTCCAGACTCGGCTGCTGGAATTGAGATAGGCAGGTCATTCCACAGGGTGGGGGCGGTCCAGGAAAAGGTCCGTGAGAGTGATTTCATGCCTCTTTGGGATGGCACCACAAGGCGTTGTTCACTGGCAGAACGTAAGCTCCTGCAGGGTGTGTAAGTCTGAACAAGTGAGTTTAGGTATATTGGTGCAGAGCCAGTGGTTGCTTTGAAGGCGAGTACCAGTGTCTTGAATTTGATGCGAGCGGCTATTGGCAGCCAGTGGAGACTGATGAAGAGAGGCGTGACGTGCGCTCTCTTCGGCTCGTTAAAGATCACCCTCACCACTGCATTCTGGATCAGCTGCAAGGGTTTGATAGTGCATGCCGGAAGACCCGCTAGAAGAGCATTACAGTAGTCCAGTCTGGAGAGAACAAGAGCTTGGACCAGGAGTTGTGTGGCCTGCTCTGATAGGAAGGGTCTAATCTTCCTAATGTTGTATAATGCAAATCTGCAGGACCGGGTTGTTGCAGTGATGTGGTCAGTGAATTTTAGCTGATCATCAATCACAACTCCAAGGTTCCTGGCTGTCCTGGACGGAGTTATGGTTGATGATCCTAGCTGAATGGAGAGATTGTGATGAAGTGCTGGGTTGGCTGAGACCACAAGCAGTTCTGTCTTTGCAAGGTTGAGTTGCAGGTGATGCTCCTTCATCCAGGCAGAAATGTCTGTTAGGCAGGCAGCGGTACGAACACCAACCGTGGGATCATCTGGTTGAAATGAGAAGTAGAGTTGAGTGTCGTCGGCATAGCAGTGATAGGAAACGCCATGTTTCTGAATGACAGATCCCAGTGATGACATGGAGATGGAGAAGAGAAGTGGTCCAAGCACTGAGCCCTGTGGAACTCCAGTAGCTAGATGATGTGACTTAAGGCCAATTTATACTTCTGCGTCGAGTGTACGCCGTAGTGTACGCCGTAGGCTACGCGTGTAGCCGACGCCGTCGTGAGCATTTATACTTCTGCGCTGTTGTCTGCGTCAATGTGCAGTTACACATGCAGACGCTAGTAGGCAGTGTCCTCGGGCATGTTGGTGTAATCAAGAGAACAGCCGAAGAAGAAGCAGCTTCGTGTGGAGAATCTGTACATTCATGTCGGAATATCAGCAGCAGTGAGAGAGCGGCTTTTCTTGCAGCTTGAGTTGTTGTATCTAAAGCAAATTAAGCATCTCTAGTTGATTAGTAAAGTTAAATAAGGCGATCTGGCGCTGGAATGTGTTTGTGAAATCATGCGGAGCTCGTGGCCGCTGTTTTCAGCAGCAGTGTCTCGGCAAATCGATTGCTGTTGCGGAGACTTCATTCATGAAATATACCCTAATGTGTCCCTGTTCTTGATATACAATTACTGATTAACATCTTTGGTTTTAATGAGAAAATAAATAAACTATACTCAGCGGATCTATGTATTTATTTACTACCATAAAGAATCGCTGGACTGCAAAATATTGTGTTATAGCAGACGTAAGGAACTATCATCCAATTTCTAGACACACACTCCTATCGCAGATTTTTTATTTATTTATTGACCTGAGGGAAGGGTTCTGGCAGACCAATCACAGCGCTTGCGGTCCGCGTAGAATTGACGCGTTGTTACATTTTTGGAGAGGTGCGCGTCAGGGTACGGCGTAGGGCACGGCGTATCCAACGCGTCTATGCGTAGGGTACGCCGTACCCTCTGCGTGCACTCGACGCAGAAGTATAAATTGGCCTTTAGACACTTCACCTCTCCATGACACCCTGAAGGACCTACCTGAGAGGTAAGACTTGAGCCACTGGAGAGCAGTTCCTGAGATGCCCATCTTCATGAGAGTTGACAGGAGGATCTGGTGGTTAACTGTGTCAAAAGCAGCAGACAAATTCAGTAAGATAAGTACTGTGGATCTGGAAGCCGCTCTTGCCTGTCTCAGTGCCTCCGTAACCGAGAGCAGGGCAGTCTCAGTTGAGTGGCCAATTTTGAAGCCGGATTGGTTGTTGTCCAGGAGGTTGTTCTGTTCAAGAAACGTAGAGAGCTGGTTAAACACAACTCGCTCAAGTGTCTTTGCAAATTTTCTAAAAGTGCTGGGTTCAGAGAGGGTTTCTTAAGCAGTGGGGTTACCCGAGCCTGCTTAAATGCTGTGGGGAAGGTCCCGGTGTGAAGAGAGGTGTTGACAATGTGAGTGAGTGCAGGAGTAACAGAAGAAGAAATGGCCTGAAGGAGGTGAGTGGGGATAGGGTCAAGCGGACAGGTAGTGGGGTGGTTGGAAAGGATGAGTTTGGAGACTTCAGCTTCAGAGAGCAGAGAGAAGGAGGGGAGTGTGTGTGTGATGGTTGTTGAGATGTGCGTGTCGGTTTGTGGTGTGGAGAATTGGCTGCTGATGGAGGAGGTTTTGTTTGTGAAAAATGAATACCCTAGCAACAACCCAGAATACTCTAGACACCACATAGCAACACCCTGGCGACCACTTAGCAACCATGTTTGTAAGCATAATCTCTATTATAAACTGATTGTTTTGAATGGATGAACTGTAAGTCAGTGAAGTGTGTTGGTCAGAAAGCAGTCAAACTGTCAACATCCCACTCAGATCTGTGACTCATTGTGATGCAACACCCACTCGTTCATCACATGACTTCCTGCCAACATACATCTCGCCTTCCTAAACACACTGACGAGAAGAGCAGCGAGAAGCGTCTGTGTGTGTGTGTGTGTGTGTGTGTGTGTAGGGCCTCGGCACACTGACGGCTGATGACGATGGAGAGAGAAGCCGGGATACCAAACTTCCACAGACTCCTATCAGGTGAAGAGATGTGTGTGTGTGTGTGTGTGGCAGACTTCATCAGCATTATCACTGATCATGTGATCATATATCATGCCTCATCGTTTGAATCCATTAAGCGTTTCATCAGACTCTTGACTTCCTTCTTCTGTGGGTTGTTTGCAGAAATGCTCCTCTTTGTTCTTTCTCACGTTAATAAATAGACGACACCAAATGCTTTAAACAACAGCTTTCACATTAGAATACAGTATTCCTGTGTCTGAGCGTGTGTGTGCACTGTAAACATGAGTCTCGTTTTCCAGCACAAATATCTCACATTTAACAAATCAAGACCAAAATGACGAGATCGCAGGACATGTTTACAGAAAAGATGATCAAAATTAAGAGTTTATGATTAAAACAAGTTCAGATATCTGCCAGTGCGGTCAGACATAATCTGCCCCTCCCGTGGAATTAGTTTTTTTATTTCAATATGAAAGAATATGCCAAAAAATGTATTACAATATTATTTAATATTGCAATAAAAATGCTGCATATTCTTTCATATTGCAATAAAAATGCTGCATATTCTTTCATATTGCAATAAAAATCTTGCATATTCTTTCATATTGCAATAAAAATCTTGCATATTCTTTCATATTGCAATAAAAATCTTGCATATTCTTTCATATTGCAATAAAAATCTTGCATATTCTTTCATATTGCAATAAAAATCTTGCATATTCTTTCATATTGCAATCAAAATGTTGCATATTCTTTCATATTGCAATCAAAATGTTGCATATTCTTTCATATTGCAATAAAAATGCTGCATATTCTTTCATATTGCAATAAAAATCTTGCATATTCTTTCATATTGCAATAAAAATCTTGCATATTCTTTCATATTGCAATCAAAATGTTGCATATTCTTTCATATTGCAATAAAAATGCTGCATATTCTTTCATATTGCAATAAAAATGCTGCATATTCTTTCATATTGCAATAAAAATCTTGCATATTCTTTCATATTGCAATAAAAATCTTGCATATTCTTTCATATTGCAATAAAAACGCTGAATATTCTTTCATATTGCAATAAAAATGTTGCATATTCTTGGATATTGCAATAAACATGCTGCATATTCTTGGTTCCCTTACGAGAGTACTCTCGTATTGCGTTTTGCTAAAACGCAAGGGGGAATTCCTTTTCCTCGAGATATTGAAGCAAATTTTTATCCAAAAATACCTTTTAAACGCAGTGCAGCTGCACAACTCTCAGCAGGAAGCAGCTGCGTGCTGATTGGCTGTGCCGCTGCAACTGCAGCAACCTATAGCGAGACCGTGGGGCAGGACGGACCAATCAGGTCCTTCCAAATTCCCGCCACAAGGGGCAACAGAATTTGCATAGCCAAGGGTATATAAGACCCACTCTCGCAAGGTTAGTCAGATTAATTCTTCTTCAGCGACTTGCAATCGTTGAGCTCCGGATCGAAGCCTGCCGTCGACACGCATACAGCGGAACACGCGGCCTGAGGACGTCGGATTCTCCGCCTTCAGCCTGCCTTCCAGCTGCGCCATCCGGCACATATCCTTTATTACCTTTTCTGTGTTTTCATTCAAAAAGAGCCGAGACGTTGTTTCAAATGTCTCATTCCTGCGCCTCGTGCAGAGGCTTCATCGCGGACGAGGATCGGCACATCATCTGCGTGTCATGTCTCGGACGAGACCACACGCAGACTGCACTCAACCAGGGCGGCTGCCCTGAGTGCGACGAACTGGCGCTGCAGACCCTTCGGGCTCGGCTCGCCAGCTTCGACTCGGATCCCGTCCCGTGCTCCCAGCCTCTAGAGCCACGGAAGAAGAAACGTCGCGACCAGAGGCCACCGGAGCGCTCTGACGAGCACACGCCGGACATGTCCCGCGTGCCTCGCCATCGCCCGTCTTGTTCGTCGACGAGCAGCACAGCTCCCCTCGCATGGCGGCTGCTGCTGTTTCGTTCGGCGGACCGGATGACGCCGCGGGCATACAGAGTTTCACTCCTTCCTCTCTCATCTCCACCGCTCTAAGATGGCCGTGGACAGAGAATGTTATATCCCCGCTGTGGACATACAGAGCTCTCCCTTTCTCTCATTCCGTCGCGCTGAAACGCGCCGCGGACCGAGAATGTTATTCCCGCCGTGCTAATGGCGCCGCGGGCATACGGGGCTTTTCACTCGCTTCTTCTCTTACTCAGCCGCCCTGAAATGGCCGCCGACAGAGAATGTGATACTGCCGCCACGCGGACAGAAGATGTGCACTTCTGCACACGAGTGAACTCAACATAAGCTAAGCGAACACAGGCTGCTGGATATACCGAGAACGCGCTTACGTCACAGCCGTTCTCGCTGCAGTGCGTGCTTCTGCCAAAGGTAAACAGCCTTATATGGCAGCACGCGCACTCTGCACAGCGCGCGTTCACTGACTAGAGCGCGTCATAACATGCGCTCTCCGTCTAGAGCATAATGATGTCATAAAATGGCCGCCTAGCTTGCGCCTTTTTTCCCCTCAAATATCACTTCTCCCAGTCCCCCTATTCAGGCGGCTGGAGTGGTTCAACACTGTAGGTAATGTGTCCACTACATAGTGTGCACTCCTGCATAAGCACTGTTAATTCAGTGCCACAAAATCACTCAATAAACCTGATATTCTCCCAGTTCCCTTAGCTCAGGTGACTGGAGAGGTAACATTGCAATAACTAGCCTGTGGCCAAACATGCTCAGTTGCACATTGACGCTGTTATGCGTTTACCTCTGTGAATTCGCTCGCTGGCGTGCGCCGCGAGTACTCTATGTAGTGGCTCCCATTATACAGTGCGCGCCACCACACATTATTTACAATGAATCAGAGCTTTTCTAGTGGCTAGGTAGACTCGCGCCTGCAGAGCACGCGCTATCCATTAGCCCTGCCGCTAACGTGCACGTGGACTAATCCGCAAGAATGCGTCCACTTTACATTAACACTATCCAAACACAGTGTTACGAGTTCATCTGTAGGCAGTGTGCCAACATCAAAGTTGTACCCCTACACTCAAGCACTTCCTATGTTCCCCAGCTCCCTGCACTCAGGCGGCTGGAAACATTATTCCTACAATCAACGAGCCCGCAAACAAACGCGCTCGCCTGTACACATGCACCATTTCCCCGGCGACACAAATAAAGCGTTCGCCGCTATTCTGCGTTCTCCGGCCCCCTGCACTCAGGCGGCTGGGAACACTATTTCCCTATTTACTATTTATGAGCCCGTGAGCAACGTGCTCTTCTGTACACAAACACAATTCCCTTGGTAAGCGCCATTTCCACGGCGACCCAATAAGGCGTGCGTCACCATTCAGTGCACGCCGCCTCTCACAGTGCCACTAGCACAATGCATCCGGGCTAACAGGTCCCTGTTATTCAGTGACCCGCCCCACAAATTAATTCAACCCTTGGCTTCGATAACAAGGTTACTCGCTACAGTTCGCTCACAGACCACCGTGCTTTCGCACTGTGGTAGAGACAGCGGTGAGAAGCGACATGAGTCACGTGCTTCGAACTGAAATATCAAACTGTTTAATAAAGAGAGCGGTGGAAACCGTGCACCCCTCACAGAGCGAGTCAGGCTTTACAGTCGCTACTTCCTTGTGCCAAAAGAAGGGGGGTGGCCTCAGGCCATTCTAGATTTCAGACATCTGAACAAAGCCCTTATGAAGCGCCCGTTCAGAATGTTGAGAATGAAACAAATCCTCGCGCACATTCGCCCGGGTGATTGGGTTTTCACTGTGGATCTAAAGGATACCTTTTTCCACATACAAATAGCCCCTCATTACAGGCCATTCTTGAGATTCGCCTTCGAGGGGAAAGTTTACCAATACAAGGTGCTACCTTTTTGGTCTATCTCTGGCTCCCCGCACGAAGTGCATGGAAGCGGCGCTAACCCCGCTGGGGCTTCGGGGAATGAGAATTCTCAATTATCTCGACGACTGGCTCAGAATAGCTCAGTCAGAGATACAGTTATTAGACCACAGATCTTGGCTTCTCAACCATTTAGAATGCTTGGGACTCAGAATCAACGTTGCAAAGAGTTTATTGTCTCCCACATTGAAAGTTAAGTTTCTGGGAACAGTATTGGACTCACTGCAGTTGAGCGCGCGGCTGACGTCACAGCGCGCGCTCTCTGCTCAGAACCGAGCGGTTTCCCTCAGGTCCGGTACGCACATTCCTCTCAAACACTTTCAGAGGATGTTGGGTGTCATGGCCTCGGCGGCGCCAGTTCTCAGACTGGGTCTGTTGCACATGCACCCCCTACAGCGCTGGCTGAATCGCCGCGTTCCAGCTCACGCATGGCTTTCGGGCCGATTGCAAATCAAGGTAGACCACAGCTGTGTGCTGGCTCTGGCTCCTTGGAAAAATCCCGTCTGGTACAAGACGGGCGTGAGTTTGGGCACTGTTACGAAGTGGAAAGTTATCTCGACAGATGCATCCAACCTAGGTTGGGGAGCCCTTCACGAGGGCAGGCCGATCTCCGGTCTCTGGTCAGACTCGGAGAAGTGCCTTCATATAAACTGTCTAGAGATGAGAGCGGTCACGATATCGCTAAAAGCTTTCCTTCCGTACATAAGACACCACCATGTCCTGATCCGAACGGACAGCAGATCGGTGGTAGCCTATATAAATCGCCAAGGCGGTCTGAGATCTATCGACCTGCACTCAATGGCGGAAGAAGCCCTAATATGGGCAGAGCACAATCTGAGCTCGCTGAGAGCGACTCACGTGCCAGGCATTCTGAATTTGGGCCCGGACATGCTGTCCAGGGGCAAAGTGTCCCCTGCAGAGTGGTCTCTTCACCCAAATATAATTCAGATAATTTGGGGCAAATTTGGAGAGGCAAAAGTGGATCTTTTCGCCTCACAAGACAATGCTCAATGCCGAATATATTTCTCCAAGCACGAGGATGCGTTGGCCCACGAATGGCCCAACCTTCCTCTTTATGCTTTTCCCCCAGTCTCAATGTCACCTCAGGTCATAGAGAGGATCAGGGAGAGCAATTGCGCTGTGCTTTTAATAGCCCCGCTTTGGAGAAACCAACCTTGGTTCTCACTGCTGAGTCAGATGCAGCTCCGTGGCCGATCCCGCTGAGGAGAGACCTCCTCATGCAGGCGGAACGGCAGATCTGGCATCCCCGTCCCGATCTATGGGCGCTTCATGTTTGGCCCATCAACGGGTACATGAGAACCTCTCTGAAAGCGTAATGAATACTATTACTGAAGCTAGAGCCCCCACGACTAGGCGGCTCTATTCAGGCAAATGGTCAGTCTTTTCAGACTGGTGTAAAGCGCGAAGTCTGACCCCACATGATTGTGTAGTGGCAGAGGTGCTTACATTTTTACAAGAGCTTCTGGACGCGGGTCGCTCCCCCTCCACGCTCAAAGTTTATGTGGCTGCTATAGCAGCGTATCACATTCGAGTGAACGGACTGTCACTAGGAAAGAACGATCTCATTGTTCGCTTCCTTAAGGGGGCTAGAAGGCTTCACCCACCTCGCCCCCCTTCTGTCCCTATATGGGACCTGTCCACGGTCCTGGATGCCATGAAGAGCTCTGCATTTGAGCCTCTGCATTCAGTGAGCTTAAAGCTCCTGTCACTAAAGACCGCTTTTCTGCTAGCGATCGCATCAGTTAAGCGAGTGGGTGATTTGCACGCGCTCTCTGTGAGCGCCTCATGTCTGGAATTTGGGCCAAACGACTCAAGTCGTCCTCAAACCAAGACATGGATACGTACCTAAAGTGCTTTCAACTCCGTTCAGAGCACAGGTCATTTCACTTTCGGCACTTTCATCACAGTCAGATGAAATAGATGCTAATTTGCTCTGTCCTGTCAGAGCGCTGAGAATATACATAGAGCGTTCCGCTGCTTACAGGCAAACTGAACAGCTCTTTGTGTGCTTTGGCGGCCGCACCCGAGGGTGCGCGGCCACAAAGCAGACCTTGTCACGTTGGATAGTGGATGCTATCTCACTGGCCTATGAGTCTAAAGATCTCAGCTGCCCCTTAGGCATTAAAGCCCATTCTACTAGAGGCATGGCCTCTTCGTGGGCTTGGTCTACTGGCATTTCTCTGAACGATATCTGTGCGGCGGCAGGCTGGGCCTCCCCTTCCACTTTTATCAGATTCTATAATTTAGATGTTCCGGCTTTACAAGCCGGGCTTTTTGCTGTGTAAACAGATTTAACCCCTTAAGGCTCGATAAGTCCGGCCTGGGTTGGATATTGTATAAGTCATAAGCATATTCCTTATATGGCTCGAATTATCTGGCCACTCATTATTCCTGACCCGGCTATGTCTGGTCTATTCTTATTATTGCACGTATATCGTGTTCATTCTCATTAGGGCCCGACTCAGGTCTGGCTCACTCTGAATTATTGATATCATATTACGGGCCCACCTAGGTTGGCCTGGGTTTGGTGTCGTCGGCCTTAGAGCCATTAAGCAAGCACGGCGTTTTGCATTGGTCCCCCTTGCGTTTTAGCAAAACGCAATACGAGAGTACTCTCGTAAGGGAACGTTTCGGTTACTAATGTAACCTTGGTTCCCTAAGAAGAGGGAACGAGTATTGCGTTTTGCTTGCCGTGCTTGCTCACTTGCTCAGGAGTCGCTTCAGTCGATTAACCTGACTAACCTTGCGAGAGTGGGTCTTATATACCCTTGGCTATGCAAATTCTGTTGCCCCTTGTGGCGGGAATTTGGAAGGACCTGATTGGTCCGTCCTGCCCCACGGTCTCGCTATAGGTTGCTGCAGTTGCAGCGGCACAGCCAATCAGCACGCAGCTGCTTCCTGCTGAGAGTTGTGCAGCTGCACTGCGTTTAAAAGGTATTTTTGGATAAAAATTTGCTTCAATATCTCGAGGAAAAGGAATTCCCCCTTGCGTTTTAGCAAAACGCAATACTCGTTCCCTCTTCTTAGGGAACCGAGGTTATATTAGTAACCGAAACGATATTGCAATAAAAATGCTGCATATTCTTTCATATTTCAATAAAAATCTTGCATATTCTTTCATATTTCAATAAAAATCTTGCATATTCTTTCATATTGCAATAAAAATCTTGCATATTCTTTCATATTGCAATAAAAATCTTGCATATTCTTTCATATTGCAATAAAAATCTTGCATATTCTTTCATATTGCAATAAAAATGCTGCATATTCTTTCATATTGCAATAAAAATGCTGCATATTCTTTCATATTGCAATAAAAATGCTTCATATTCTTTCATATCGCAATAAAAATGCTTCATATTCTTTCATATTGCAATAAAAATGCTGCATATTCTTTCATATTGCAATAAAAATCTTGCATATTCTTTCATATTGCAATAAAAATGCTGCATATTCTTTCATATTGCAATAAAAATCTTGCATATTCTTTCATATTGCAATAAAAATCTTGCATATTCTTTCATATTGCAATAAAAATCGTGCATATTCTTTCATATTGCAATAAAAATCTTGCATATTCTTTCATATCGCAATAAAAATCTTGCATATTTTTGGATATTGCAAGAAACACAGAGGAAGAGCATCATATTTATGCAGTGTTGTAAATAAAACAAAGATTATTTCAGTCTTTCCTCTTCAGAATGTTCAAATAAATGTTTATTTTTCTGAGTGAATTGTCTTTTTGAGACGATCATCTGCTAATATGATGTTTGTGGGCACAGATGAGAGCTGCAGCTCGGGTGTGTCCAGTGACTCGTGTGAATACTATCAGACTGAGATATACGGGCTGCTGCCGAGCTCACAGGCTCATCGGGTCACACATGATCCGGATGACAGCTCCCGCTCGGACAGAGTCTCCTGGAGCCCCAGCGTCCCGCTCCGAGCTCTACCCGTCTGTCTGCAGGACAGGAGAGACATCAGGTGACTGAGAGACAGACTCGCTCTGTTCATAGATCGACTGAATTACACACAGACACGTCGCCATCTACTGGCCAGTTTCAGAGTTTTGTTTGTGCCAATCAGAGAGCAGCAGAACCTGCAGAGACGCAGCTTTGGCTACTGGGACTCGTGGAGGCGGAGCCAGCAAACCGCGAGGCGGCGCTTAAAGGAGCATGTGGGCGGCGCCCTGTCAGGACTGTTGCCATGGAGACACACGCTTCATAAGATCGAAGGTGACTGTTGAGTGTGTTGATGTGCAGGTGAGTGGATGATGTCAGAGCGGTTAACCGAATCTGGTCTGGTCTACAGGCCGGTTTGGTGTCGGGGTGAAGGCGTACTTCGTGTTCCTGCGGTACCTGCTGTGTCTAAACCTGCTGTACTGCGTCATCATCGCCGGATCTGTGCTGACGCCAACACTGGTGTTCAGGCAGACCTCAGGTATGAGCGCTGGGACCGGCCGGCTCGTTAAAGGCGCAGTAAGCGATTTCTGAGAAACACTGCTGAGAGTGGAACAGACCGAGCACCAAAACACACGTGTGGCCTATCAGTAGTAAGGGGCGTGTCTGTTTATTAGGGGGAGGTGCTTGTGTTGCACAGTGTAGCCAATCAGCAGAAAGCGGCGTGTCCGTTCATTAGGGGGAGGTGCTTGTGTTGCACAGTGTAGCCAATCAGCAGAAAGGGGCGTGTCCATTCATTAGGGGGAGGTGCTTGTGTTGCACAGTGTAGCCAATCAGCAGAAAGCGGCGTGTCCGTTCATTAGGGGGAGGTGCTTGTGTTGCACAGTGTAGCCAATCAGCAGAAAGGGGCGTGTCCGTTCATTAGGGGGAGGTGCTTGTGTTGCACAGTGTAGCCAATCAGCAGAAAGGGGCGTGTCCATTCATTAGGGCGAGGTGCTTGTGTTGCACAGTGTAGCCAATTAGCAGTAAGGGGTGTGTCCGTTCATTAGGGGGAGGTGCCTGTATTGTACAGCATAGGCAATCAGCAGTAAGGGGCGTGTCCATCCAGTGGGCGGAGGTGCCTGTGTTGCATAGCGTAGCCAATCAGCAGTAAGGGGAGTTTCTATTCATTAGGGGGAGGTTCCTGTATTGCACACTGTAGCCAATTAGCATTAAGAGGTGTGTCCATTCATTAGGGGGAGGTGCCTCTGTTGTGCAGTAAGGGGCGTGTCCATTCATTTACATTTACATTTATGCATTTAGCAGACGCTTTTATCCAAAGCGACTTACAACTTGGGAGAACATGAAGCGATAGGTCATGAAGAGTCGAGAAGCGCAATAAGAGCCTGAAATCCTGAGAGCGTGTACATTGCTCAGTGTAGCACCGGCTAGGGGAGGGAAGAAGAAAGAGAAAGAAGAAAGAGGGAATTTTTATTTATTTATTTTTTTTCATTAAGGGGGAGGTTCCTGTGTTGCACACCGTAGCCAATCAGCAGTAAGGGGCGTGTCCATTCATTAGGGGGAGGTGCTTGTGTTGCACAGTGTAGCCAATCAGCAGAAAGAGGCATGTTCATTCATTAGGGGGAGGTGCCTGTGTTGCACAGCATAGGCAATCAGCCGTAAGGGGCGTGTCCATCCAGTGGGCGGAGGTGCCTGTGTTGCATAGCGTAGCCAATCAGCCGTAAGGGGAGTTTCTATTCATTAGGGGGAGGTGCCTGTATTGCACACTGTAGCCAATTAGCAGTAAGGGGTGTGTCCATTCATTAGGGGGAGGTGCCTCTGTTGTGCAGTAAGGGGCGTGTCCATTCATGAAGGCGGAGGTTCCTGTGTTGCACACCGTAGCCAATCAGCAGTAAGGGGTGTGTCCACTCACTAGGAAGGGGAGGTGCCTGTGTTGCATATCATATTTGTAAATTTGGTGGGCGGAGCTATGACGATAGGGGTGTGATCTTTTGGGTAGGGGCGTGTTTGTTTTAGTGATTTCAAATATCAACAGCGTTTCTCAGAAATCACTTACTGCACCTTTAAATTCTCAAGCTTTTCAAAGCAGGATGGATTCTGATTGGCTATCAATGTTTTTATCATCAGCAGGAAGAAATCATTCTGAATGTGATTCCAATGATATTGTTTCTCAGATTTTTAGAACTTTATCGCTAATGTAGTTATCATTATAGCCATCTTTACAGTTATTGTGTTTGGTGTTAAACATGATGCACTAAAACTAATCTAATATGTCAAATAATTTTTGTGATTTTTTTTTTAGGCCAATCCAAGAGTCCTAGGCTTGGATATAAAGACATATTTGTCGGATCAGTAAGTCATTCTCTGATGGTCGCTCTCTAATTTACACACTGACCATCATTCTCATATTTTATTTAATCAACTCATTAACCTTCATTGAAAACTCACTCTCTCTGTGTAAAAACAGTTTTGATTCTATTGCTTGACTTTTCACGATTTATGTTTATTTGCGTGTGAACAAGGGCACTGTATTATTTTTTTCAGCTGCATGCTCCTTTTCTCTCTCTAAACACTCTCTCTCTCTCGCTCTCTCTCTCTCTCTCTCTCTCTCTCTCTTCTGTTCTGGGTCGGTTCTCTGTGTTTTCAGGGTGTTCTTGAAAACTCTCCGGTGTTTCATAGTTTCTACACTCGTGGGTCTCTTAATTTAAAGTGTTTGAACACTCCAATCCTCTTTCTACTTGGCATGACCTCTGTCCTCTTCCTCAGCATCATCATGGTGGTCCGCAGGTCAGATCATTTACCCCTGAGCTATTAAACCAATGTTCCTGGTTCAGTACAAGTTACAGATGGAGACTTCAGGAGAAGCATGTGTTTGCTGCTCTTGACCACTAAGTGGCGCTGTAACCATAAACTGTATCAGCATCATGTCTAATACTACAGAAAATAATTTCAACTCATCTCTCAGTTTGCAAATGCTGTGTGTGCTTAGAACTTGACAGCTATTGAACTGGGAACATTCCTACTGGCCACATGTATTTGTGGGATCATTTCTCATTTGATTTGTAGTGAATGGCTTCATTAATGTGGACCCCATAAAGGGACACGGTGATGGGAAAAATATGAGACACATGGAAAATTACATTTTAATGCTTTTGCATTCACTCGCAAAACTTTAGTGTTCCCAGTGAACCTTCAAGTTAGTTTTGAGAAGGCTAAATGTTATAAAATAATTCTAATAAGCAAACACAAACGTTCTTGGTAGACTTAGTTTCTCGGTATGATGAAGAAGTTTTGTAAGTGAACGTAAAGTTTCTCTGTAGAATTAAAAAGTTTTGCAAATGAACGTAAAGTTTCTCTGTAGAATTAAAAAGTTTTGTAAGTGAACGTAAAGTTTCTCTGTAGAATTAAAAAGTTTTGTAAGTGAACGTAAAGTTTCTCTGTAGAATTAAAAAGTTTTGCAAATGAACGTAAAGTTTCTCTGTAGAATTAAGAAGTTTTGTAAGTCAACTTAAAGTTTCTCTGTAGAATTAAAAAGTTTTGTAAATGAACGTAAAGTTTCTCTGTAGAATTAAAACGTTTTGAAAGTGAACTTAAAGTTTCTCTGTAGAATTAAAAAGTTTTGTAAGTGAACGTAAAGTTTCTCTGTAGAATTAAAAAGTTTTGTAAGTGAACGTAAAGTTTCTCAGTAGAATTAAAAAGTTTTGTAAGTGAACGTAAAGTTTCTCTGTAGAATTAAAAAGTTTTGAATGTGAACGTAAAGTTTCTCAGTAGAATTAAAAAGTTTTGTAAGTGAACGTAAAGTTTCTCTGTAGAATTAAAACGTTTTGAAAGTGAACGTAAAGTTTCTTGGTAGAATTAAAAAGTTTTGTAAGTGAACGTAAAGTTTCTCTGTAGAATTAAAAAGTTTTGTAAGTGAACGTAAAGTTTCTCTGTAGAATTAAAAAGTTTTGAAAGTGAACGTAAAGTTTCTCTGTAGAATTAAAAAGTTTTGAAAGTGAACGTAAAGTTTCTTGGTAGAATTAAAAAGTTTTGTAAGTGAACGTAAAGTTTCTCTGTAGAATTAAAAAGTTTTGAAAGTGAACGTAAAGTTTCTTGGTAGAATTAAAAAGTTTTGAAAGTGAACGTAAAGTTTCTCTGTAGAATTAAAAAGTTTTGAAAGTGAACGTAAAGTTTCTCTGTAGAATTAAAAAGTTTTGAAAGTGAACTTAAAGTTTCTTGGTAGAATTAAAAAGTTTTGTAAGTGAACGTAAAGTTTCTCTGTAGAATTAAAAAGTTTTGAAAGTGAACGTAAAGTTTCTTGGTAAAATTAAAAAGTTTTGAAAGTGAACGTAAAGTTTCTTGGTAGAATTAAAACGTTTTGAAAGTGAACGTAAAGTTTCTTGGTAGAATTAAAACGTTTTGAAAGTGAACTTAAAGTTTCTCTGTAGAATTAAAACGTTTTGTAAGTGAACTTAAAGTTTCTCTGTAGAATTAAAACGTTTTGAAAGTGAACTTAAAGTTTCTCTGTAGAATTAAAACGTTTTGTAAGTGAACGTAAAGTTTCTCTGTAGAATTAAAAAGTTTTGTAAATGAACGTAAAGTTTCTCTGTAGAATTAAAAAGTTTTGTAAGTGAACGTAAAGTTTCTCAGTAGAATTAAAAAGTTTTGTAAGTGAACGTAAAGTTTCTCTGTAGAATTAAAAAGTTTTGAAAGTGAACGTTAAGTTTCTTGGTAGAATTAAAAAGTTTTGTAAATGAACGTAAAGTTTCTCTGTAGAATTAAAAGTTTTGAAAGTGAACGTAAAGTTTCTTGGTAGAATTAAAAAGTTTTGTAAGTGAACGTAAAGTTTCTCTGTAGAATTAAAAAGTTTTGAAAGTGAACGTAAAGTTTCTTGGTAGAATTAAAAAGTTTTGTAAGTGAACATAAAGTTTCTCTGTAGAATTAAAAAGTTTTGTAAGTGAACGTAAAGTTTCTCGGTAGAATTAAAACGTTTTGTAAGTGAACGTAAAGTTTCTCTGTAGAATTAAAAAGTTTTGAAAGTGAACGTAAAGTTTCTCTGTAGAATTAAAAAGTTTTGAAAGTGAACGTAAAGTTTCTCTGTAGAATTAAAAAGTTTTGTAAGTGAACGTAAAGTTTCTCTGTAGAATTAAAAAGTTTTGAAAGTGAACGTAAAGTTTCTTGGTAGAATTAAAAAGTTTTGTAAGTGAATGTAAAGTTTCTCTGTAGAATTAAAAAGTTTTGTAAGTGAACGTAAAGTTTCTCTGTAGAATTAAAAAGTTTTGAAAGTGAACGTAAAGTTTCTCTGTAGAATTAAAAAGTTTTGTAAGTGAACGTAAAGTTTCTCTGTAGAATTAAAAAGTTTTGAAAGTGAACGTAAAGTTTCTTGGTAGAATTAAAACGTTTTGAAAGTGAACTTAAAGTTTCTCTGTAGAATTAAAACGTTTTGTAAGTGAACGTAAAGTTTCTCTGTAGAATTAAAAAGTTTTGTAAGTGAACGTAAAGTTTCTCTGTAGAATTAAAAAGTTTTGTAAGTGAACGTAAAGTTTCTCAGTAGAATTAAAAAGTTTTGTAAGTGAACGTAAAGTTTCTCTGTAGAATTAAAAAGTTTTGAATGTGAACGTAAAGTTTCTCAGTAGAATTAAAAAGTTTTGTAAGTGAACGTAAAGTTTCTCTGTAGAATTAAAACGTTTTGAAAGTGAACGTAAAGTTTCTTGGTAGAATTAAAAAGTTTTGTAAGTGAACGTAAAGTTTCTCTGTAGAATTAAAAAGTTTTGTAAGTGAACGTAAAGTTTCTCTGTAGAATTAAAAAGTTTTGAAAGTGAACGTAAAGTTTCTCTGTAGAATTAAAAAGTTTTGAAAGTGAACGTAAAGTTTCTTGGTAGAATTAAAAAGTTTTGTAAGTGAACGTAAAGTTTCTCTGTAGAATTAAAAAGTTTTGAAAGTGAACGTAAAGTTTCTTGGTAGAATTAAAAAGTTTTGAAAGTGAACGTAAAGTTTCTCTGTAGAATTAAAAAGTTTTGAAAGTGAACGTAAAGTTTCTCTGTAGAATTAAAAAGTTTTGAAAGTGAACGTAAAGTTTCTTGGTAGAATTAAAAAGTTTTGTAAGTGAACGTAAAGTTTCTCTGTAGAATTAAAAAGTTTTGAAAGTGAACGTAAAGTTTCTTGGTAAAATTAAAAAGTTTTGAAAGTGAACGTAAAGTTTCTCTGTAGAATTAAAACGTTTTGAAAGTGAACGTAAAGTTTCTTGGTAGAATTAAAAAGTTTTGTAAGTGAACGTAAAGTTTCTCTGTAGAATTAAAAAGTTTTGTAAGTGAACGTAAAGTTTCTCTGTAGAATTAAAAAGTTTTGAAAGTGAACGTAAAGTTTCTCTGTAGAATTAAAAAGTTTTGAAAGTGAACGTAAAGTTTCTTGGTAGAATTAAAAAGTTTTGTAAGTGAACGTAAAGTTTCTCTGTAGAATTAAAAAGTTTTGAAAGTGAACGTAAAGTTTCTTGGTAGAATTAAAAAGTTTTGAAAGTGAACGTAAAGTTTCTCTGTAGAATTAAAAAGTTTTGAAAGTGAACGTAAAGTTTCTCTGTAGAATTAAAAAGTTTTGAAAGTGAACGTAAAGTTTCTTGGTAGAATTAAAAAGTTTTGTAAGTGAACGTAAAGTTTCTCTGTAGAATTAAAAAGTTTTGAAAGTGAACGTAAAGTTTCTTGGTAAAATTAAAAAGTTTTGAAAGTGAACGTAAAGTTTCTTGGTAGAATTAAAACGTTTTGAAAGTGAACGTAAAGTTTCTTGGTAGAATTAAAACGTTTTGAAAGTGAACTTAAAGTTTCTCTGTAGAATTAAAACGTTTTGTAAGTGAACTTAAAGTTTCTCTGTAGAATTAAAACGTTTTGAAAGTGAACTTAAAGTTTCTCTGTAGAATTAAAACGTTTTGTAAGTGAACTTAAAGTTTCTCTGTAGAATTAAAAAGTTTTGTAAATGAACGTAAAGTTTCTCTGTAGAATTAAAAAGTTTTGTAAGTGAACGTAAAGTTTCTCAGTAGAATTAAAAAGTTTTGTAAGTGAACGTAAAGTTTCTCTGTAGAATTAAAAAGTTTTGAAAGTGAACGTTAAGTTTCTTGGTAGAATTAAAAAGTTTTGTAAATGAACGTAAAGTTTCTCTGTAGAATTAAAAGTTTTGAAAGTGAACGTAAAGTTTCTTGGTAGAATTAAAAAGTTTTGTAAGTGAACGTAAAGTTTCTCTGTAGAATTAAAAAGTTTTGAAAGTGAACGTAAAGTTTCTTGGTAGAATTAAAAAGTTTTGTAAGTGAACATAAAGTTTCTCTGTAGAATTAAAAAGTTTTGTAAGTGAACGTAAAGTTTCTCGGTAGAATTAAAACGTTTTGTAAGTGAACGTAAAGTTTCTCTGTAGAATTAAAAAGTTTTGTAAGTGAACGTAAAGTTTCTCTGTAGAATTAAAAAGTTTTGAAAGTGAACGTAAAGTTTCTCTGTAGAATTAAAAAGTTTTGTAAGTGAACGTAAAGTTTCTCTGTAGAATTAAAAAGTTTTGAAAGTGAACGTAAAGTTTCTTGGTAGAATTAAAAAGTTTTGTAAGTGAATGTAAAGTTTCTCTGTAGAATTAAAAAGTTTTGAAAGTGAACGTAAAGTTTCTTGGTAGAATTAAAAAGTTTTGAAAGTGAACGTAAAGTTTCTCTGTAGAATTAAAAAGTTTTGAAAGTGAACGTAAAGTTTCTCTGTAGAATTAAAAAGTTTTGAAAGTGAACGTAAAGTTTCTTGGTAAAATTAAAAAGTTTTGTAAATGAACGTAAAGTTTCTTGGTAGAATGTAAAAGTTTTGTAAGTGAACGTAAAGTTTCTTGGTAGAATTAAAAAGTTTTGAAAGTGAACGTAAAGTTTCTTGGTAGAATTAAAAAGTTTTGTAAGTGAACGTAAAGTTTCTTGGTAGAATTAAAAAGTTTTGTAAGTGAACGTAAAGTTTCTTGGTAGAATTAAAAAGTTTTGAAAGTGAACGTAAAGTTTCTTGGTAGAATTAAAAAGTTTTGTAAGTGAACGGAAAGTTTCTCTGTAGAATTAAAAAGTTTTGTAAGTGAACGTAAAGTTTCTCTGTAGAATTAAAAAGTTTTGTAAGTGAATGTAAAGTTTCTTGGTAGAATTAAAAAGTTTTATAAGTGAACGTAAAGTTTCTTGGTAGAATTAAAAAGTTTTGAAAGTGAACGTAAAGTTTCTTGGTAGAATTAAAAAGTTTTGTAAGTGAACATAAAGTTTCTCTGTAGAATTAAAAAGTTTTGTAAGTGAACGTAAAGTTTCTCGGTTAATTAAAACGTTTTGTAAGTGAACGTAAAGTTTCTCTGTAGAATTAAAAAGTTTTGTAAGTGAACGTAAAGTTTCTCTGTAGAATTAAAAAGTTTTGAAAGTGAACGTAAAGTTTCTCTGTAGAATTAAAAAGTTTTGTAAGTGAACGTAAAGTTTCTCTGTAGAATTAAAAAGTTTTGAAAGTGAACGTAAAGTTTCTTGGTAGAATTAAAAAGTTTTGTAAGTGAATGTAAAGTTTCTCTGTAGAATTAAAAAGTTTTGAAAGTGAACGTAAAGTTTCTTGGTAGAATTAAAAAGTTTTGAAAGTGAACGTAAAGTTTCTCTGTAGAATTAAAAAGTTTTGAAAGTGAACGTAAAGTTTCTCTGCAAAGTTTCTAAGTTTATTACATAATAATACAAATTTCTCAGTGAAGCGCAAAAGTTTCACTGGGAACGTAAAAGATTTGTAAGTGAACACAAAAGCAAGGAAATCTAATTGTTCCTCCAGCCCCATCGCGTGTCCCTGTAGGGTCTCAGTGTCCACTGATGTCCACTGATGTCCCCTGATGTCCACTGTGCTGCTCTCCTTCAGGACGGTGGTGGGCTACAAGCACTCGTGGCTCACTGGAAACCGCTTCAGTTCCAACATGAGTTACAAGGTTTTCTGTGGGTGGGATTTCTGCATCCAGGACTCTCAAGCAGCATCACTGAAACAGAACTTCATCAGGAACGAACTGAAGGTGAGAAATCAATATGTATCTGGGGTTCAGACACAGGAACAGTATTCCCATTGCCTAGATGACCTCTGACCTCTGCTCCAGATGGATCTAGAAGAGCAGACGTTTCACGAAAGAGTCAAGCGGCGATCGCTCAGACACTGGGTCCAGCTCATCCTCCTGCGGGTCTTTCTGAACTTCCTTGTGCTGGTTCTTCTGGGAAGTGCATTCGCTCTGATCTATTACGCCATCGTTGTGTCACGAAATGAGGTACTGTACATGTATAAAGGTCAAATGAATAATTAAAGAGGTCATATTATGCACTTAGATGTTGTTCCCTGGCAGGTTTTTTCAGCTTTTCCTCATTGTTGCAGCTCCTCTCTTCCCAGTCTGTCAGTAACGCTCTGTTAACTTCCTGTCCCTATGAAGCCCCTCCTTCTGAAAAGCACACTGTGCTCTGATTGGTCGGCTGGAGCAGTGTGTTGTGATTGGTCAATCGCTTCCAGCGTGTTTGGTTCCTAATGATTGATGCTCTCTCTTGTCAGGATAAGTATCTTAATTGGGGGTCTCTGATGGTTGAGTATCTTCCTCCGATCACAATGGCGACGATAAACTACCTGTTGCCGCACATCTTCAGCAAGATCTCAGAGTTTGAAGATTACTCACTCACCATCCAGCTCAACCTCACCCTAATCAGGTCAGACAGGTCATGCACTTTGACCTCTGGTATGTATTCCTGTGGTATTAAATATGGCAAAATCTCAACTACTTTTCAACTCAAAATTTTTTTTATTTAATTGCAAAATGTAAATTATCGCCCAGCTCTTTATATGAAGTTGAATATATATATATAACCATGTCCAGCTTTATCCGCATATATACAGCATATTCACATAAAGCAGTACTATATGTGTGATTGTTTATAGCGTTGCAAAATGTAAACTATATTATCGTCCAGCTCTAATCTCCTACATGCAACTGTAAGATATTATTCTCATGATATTCTGTAACGCCGGTTTGAAACTATGTCTATTGTCAAAATCGGACTTGACTGAAGCTGATGTGAATATTACAGGAGTATTTTCCTGAAGTTGGCGTCTTTGGGCATCTATCTGTTATTCCTCATCAATCAAATTACAGATAAATACAAGGTTTGTTCACAGGGGAAAATCAATGAGATATCTTTAATTTCTCCGTTGTTTCTCCTAGACAACAATGAGATTACATGACAGGCAAACATTTGCTAAAGTCTGTTGAACTGTGCTCAGACTTGCAGCACGGGCTATGATCAAGCGTCAGACTGCAGAGAGAACGCGTTTGGGAAGGAGATGTACAAACTCACCGTCTTCAACCTCCTGGAGTGCTTCTTCAATGCATTTTGTGTGGCTTACCCAAGAGCGTGAGTTACTCGTTCTTTACTGAACCTTTTTGAGCTCAAATATTTACCATTCAAAAGTTTTACGAGCGAACACAAAGTTTCTCGGAACGCAAACGTTTTATGAGTGAATGCAAAGTTTCTCGGAAGGCAAAAGTTTCTTGGAACGCAAAAGTTTTACGAGCGAACACAACGTTTTTCAGAACGCAAACGTTTTATGAGTAAACGCAAAGTTTTTCAGAACACAAACGTTTTATGAGTAAACGCAAAGTTTCTCGGAAGGCAAAAGTTTCTTGGAACGCAAACGTTTTACGAGCGAACACAAAGTTTTTCAGAACACAAACGTTTTATGAGTAAACGCAAAGTTTCTCGGAAGGCAAAAGTTTCTTGGAACGCAAAAGTTTTACGAGCAAACACAAAGTTTCTCGGAACGCAAACGTTTTATGAGTAAACGCAAAGTTTCTCGGAAGGCAAAAGTTTCTTGGAACGCAAAAGTTTTACGAGCAAACACAAAGTTTTTCAGAACACAAACGTTTTACGAGCAAACACAAAGTTTCTCGGAACGCAAACGTTTTATGAGTAAACGCAAAGTTTTTCAGAACACAAACGTTTTACGAGCAAACACAAAGTTTCTCGGAACGCAAACGTTTTATGAGTAAACGCAAAGTTTCTCGGAAGGCAAAAGTTTCTTGGAACGCAAAAGTTTTACGAGCAAACACAAAGTTTCTCGGAACGCAAACGTTTTATGAGTGAACGCAAAGTTTCTCGGAAGGCAAAAGTTTCTTGGAACGCAAAAGTTTTACGATCAAACACAAAGTTTTTCAGAACACAAACGTTTTATGAGTGAACGCAAAGTTTTTCAGAACACAAACGTTTTACGAGCAAACACAAAGTTTCTTGGAACGCAAACGTTTTACGAGCAAACACAAAGTTTCTCGGAACGCAAACGTTTTATGAGTAAACGCAAAGTTTCTCGGAATGCAAAAGTTTCTTGGAACGCAAAAGTTTTACGATCAAACACAAAGTTTCTCGGAACACAAACGTTTTATGAGTGAACGCAAAGTTTTTCAGAACACAAACGTTTTATGAGTAAACGCAAAGTTTCTCGGAATGCAAAAGTTTCTTGGAACGCAAACGTTTTACGATCAAACACAAAGTTTCTCGGAACGCAAACGTTTTATGAGTGAACGCAAAGTTTTTCAGAACACAAACGTTTTATGAGTAAACACAAAGTTTCTCGGAAGGCAAAAGTTTCTTGGAACACAAAAGTTTTACGAGCGAATACGAAGTTTCTCGGAATGCAAAAGTTTTACGAGCGAATACAAAGTTTCTCGGAACGCAAACGTTTTACGAGCAAACACAAAGTTTCTCGGAACGCAAACGTTTTATGAGTAAACGCAAAGTTTCTCGGAAGGCAAAAGTTTCTTGGAACGCAAAAGTTTTACGATCAAACACAAAGTTTATCGGAACGCAAACGTTTTATGAGTAAACGCAAAGTTTCTCGGAAGGCAAAAGTTTCTTGGAACGCAAAAGTTTTACGATCAAACACAAAGTTTCTCGGAACGCAAACGTTTTATGAGTAAACGCAAAGTTTCTCGGAACGCAAAAGTTTTACGAGCGAATACAAAGTTTCTCGGAACGCAAACGTTTTATGAGTGAACGCAAAGTTTCTCGGAAGGCAAAAGTTTCTCGGAAGGCAAAAGTTTTACGAGCAAACACAAAGTTTCTCGGAACGCAAACGTTTTATGAGTGAACGCAAAGTTTCTCGGAAGGCAAAAGTTTCTTGGAACGCAAAAGTTTCTCGGAACGCAAAAGTTTTACGAGCAAACACAAAGTTTCTCGGAACGCAAATGTTTGTTAGAACGCAAAGTTACTTGGAATGCAAAAGTTTCTCGGAACGCAAAAGTTTTATGAGTGAACGCACAAGTAAGGTGTGGCATATCAAGATGCTGATTAGACAGCAGGATTACTGCACAGGTGTGCCTTAGGCTGGCCATAATAAAGGGCCACTCTAAAATGTGCAGTTTTACTGTATCGGGGGGATCCAAAAACCAGTCCGTATCTGGTGTGAACACCATTTGCCTCACACAGTGGTTGCTAGGGTACTCTGGGTGGTTGCTAGGGTGTTGTTAGATAGATGATAGATAGATAGATAGATAGATAGATAGATAGATAGATAGATAGATAGATAGATAGATAGATAGATAGATAGATAGATAGATAGATAGATAGATAGATAGATAGATAGATAGATAGATAGATAGATAGATAGATAGATAGATAGATAGATAGATAGATAGATAGATAGATAGATGGATGTGAGGTGGATGGATTATCTCGGCAAAGGAGAAGTGCTCACTAACACAGATTTAGACAGATTTGTGAACAATATTTGAGAGAAAAGGCCTTTTGTGCACATAGAAAATATCTTAGATCTTTGAGTTCAGCTCATGAAAAATGGGGGCAAAAACAAAAGTGTTGCGTTTATAATTTTGTTGAGTGTAATAAACTTTATTTTATATGTAGCCTCTTGGTGGAGAGGTTTCCATCCTCATCGCTAGCGCAGATTCTAGGCAAGAAGCAGTTTGAGATTTCCTTCAACGTGCTGGACCTGGTCAACAGTCAGACGGTCACATGGGTCGGCGTGTATTACTGCCCTCTACTGCCGGCCATCAGCACCATCAGGCTGCTGCTCCTCTTCTACCTCAAGAAGGTTTGGATTCACATTCTTATACATTGTATTTAATTTCAGTTCAAATGTATTTTAAGATTTAGATTTAATATGTAATAATATGATCTCTGTCTGTCAGTTCACAGTGATGCGCTGCTGTGTTCCGCCTCAGAGAATGTTCCGGGCCGCCAGTTCATCTGTTCTCTTCCATTTCATGCTGTTGTTGGGTCTCACCATGTCTGTGGTCACATTAGTGGTAAACATCAACAGGTATCTATCTATCTATCTATCTATCTATCTATCTATCTATCTATCTATCTATCTATCTATCTATCTATCTATCTATCTATCTATCTATCTATCTATCTATCTATCTATCTATCTATCTATCTATCTATCTATCTATCTATCTATCTATCTATCTATCATCTATCTATCTATCTATCTATCTATCTATCTATCTATCTATCTATCTATCTATCTATCTATCTATCTATCTATCTATCTATCTATCTATCTATCATCTATCTATCTATCTATCTATCTATCTATCTATCTATCTATCTATCTATCTATCTATCTATCTATCTATCTATCTATCTATCTATCTATCTATCTATCTATCTATCATCTATCTATCTATCTATCTATCTATCTATCTATCTATCTATCTATCTATCTATCTATCTATCTATCTATCTATCTATCTATCTATCTATCTATCTATCTATCTATCTATCTATCTATCTATCTATCTATCTATTACTTTAATATGTCTCCTATAGTGTCGCCTGTAGTGTCTTGCCTTAATAAAAAACAACAAAAATATTCACTAAATATTTATTCATTCATAATTAGTGTTCAAACGATATTGTTTTTTTGATGGCTGATGCCGATATCTTAGAGAGCAGGGTGGCTGATGGCCGATATATAAAGCCAATATACACCGATCAGGCATAACATTATGACCACTGACAGGTGAAGTGAGTAACACTGATGATCTCTGTTAGTGGGTGGGATATATTAGGCAGCAAGTGAACATGTTGTCCTCAGAGTTGATGTGTCAGAAGCAGGAGAAATGGGCAAGCGTGAGGATTTGAGCGAGTTTGACAAGGGCCAGATTGTGACGGCTAGACGACTGGGTCAGAGCATCTCCAGTACTGCAGCTCTTGTGGGGTGTTCAAACTGCTCCAGAAGTTAATGCTGGTTCTGACAGAAAGGGCTCAGAACACACAGAGCATCTCAGTTTGAGGAGTATGGGGCGGCACAGCCGCTGACCAGTCAGGCTGCCCATGCTGACCCCTGCCCACCGCCCAAAGCACCAACAGTGGCACGAGCATCAGAACTGGACCACGGAGCAATGGGAGAAGGTGGCCTGGTCTGATGATCACGTGTTCTTCTACATCACGTGGATGGCCGGTTGGCTAACACAATATTAGGAACATAATGTTATGGCTGATCGGTGTATATACTCATCCAACACATCGGCCGAAAATGCCAAATATCGGTCGACCACTGCTCATAATATGTGACCTTTATATTAGCGTGGCTTTCGTCACATGTTCATAAACCGTATTCTTGTTTTCTCGTCTGAGGTTTGGTCAGGGATGCTGTGGCCCGTTTGAAAACAGCACCGTGTTTAATGTGACCAGTGTGTGTATAAAGACGCTGCCCGATCCGGCCCAGACCACCATCAGCTACATCACATCGGAGGCCTTCGCATTCGCTCTGATACTGGCTGAGGTGTAAGTGTAATGAAGGTCTAGTGATATAATGAAGGTTTAGTGACTAAAGTGTTTGCCTGTACTGATGAACGTCTGTTTGTTTGTGACCCGCTGACCTTTTCCACAGTGTCATTCTGACGTCGTATGTGTCTCGCGGACGAGCCAATCGTAAAGCCATCGAGCGACTGAAGGACATGTTGGTGATGGTGAGTTTCATTAACTTTCATTGCTTTAACGATAACACTTTCTATGAAGCCTGTATTTATAATGCATCATAAGGCTATTCTCAATGCATTATAATGATACATGTGTAATGCCTTACAAACAACCTTATTACATGTTGAATAATCATAACAACAGTTACAATACATTATAATACTTATACCTATTTGTGGTTATAACTTTTAAGAGTACGATGCATTATAACACCAGATGAAGCCTGCATTTATAATTCTCTATATATTTTTCTTAATGCATTATAATGCACACATAATGCCTTATAAACAACTTTATAATGTGTTGCATCATCCAACAACAGTAATAATACTTACCTACTTACCCAAATATCCCAATTCTCATATCTTGACTTTGTTTACATACGATCTGCACAGTATCATATATACATACATCATAAAGATGATAAAGTCTTCTTATAAACATCTAAAGCGCTTTATAATGAGCTCGTAATATTTATAAGTGGTCTGTGTCTGCTTTAAGTAAAGTAACAAAAGTGAAATGGCCAAAAGATATCATGAAGTGGTTATAAGACATATCCCTTAAGGTAAAATCAAAGGAACAATGCAAATTATGTTATGATTTTTCATGAGATGATGCAACACATTATAAGGTTGTTTATAAGGCATTATGCATGCATTATAATCCAGAATACCCTTATGATGCATAATAAATACAGACTTCCTCTGGTGTTATAATGCATTGTCCTCTTAAAAGATATAACCACAAATAATTATTATAATATATTGTAAATATTGTTATGATTATTTATCAGATGATACAACACATTATAAAGTGCATTATGCATGCATTATAACTAGTGCTGGGCAATCGATTAATCGTGATTAATCGTGATTAATCGCATCCAAAATAAAAGTTGTGTTAATATAGTAAATGTGTGTGTACTGTACACATATACACATGTATATATTTAAGAAATATTTGCATGTATACTGTATATATATATTTATATAATTTATCTTATATATCAATTTGAATATTTTAGATATAAATATAACATTTTCTTCTTAAATATATACATGCATGTGTATTTATATATACATAATAATTATACACAGTACACACATATATTTTATTAGCACAACTTTTATTTTAGATGTGATTAATCGCGATTAATCGATTGCCCAACACCCGTTATAATGCATTAAGAATACCCGGTAACACAGTGTCCTTGTTACTCATGTACTCACTATAGTAACAACAGTAAATCATGCATAATTACATGCAACTAACCCTGATCCTACCCTAACCCTAGAATAAGTACATGTTGGTGATTAATATTACTCAGTACTTACATGTATAATTACACTGTATCAATGACACCTTATAATGCATTATAAACACAGGCTTCATAGAAAGTGTTACCGAAATATGCTCTAAAGTTATTTGTGAATGTTCAAAACATTCCGTTTTTTAAATGTTTTAAAGGCGCTTTAAGGGAATGTTCCATTTCTTTTGAATGTTCTCTAAACGTTTCTTCTTGGTTATGCGAACGTTTCATTGTATCATTCTTCAAACTCTACGGCATGCTACTTTAAAATGTTCTCAAGTTGTAACATTTAAAAAAGTTGTACAGATTGTGTGCTAATGTTTTGAGAAAGAGCAGATAACTGAATGAATGTTGTATTAACGTTGAGAGAACGTTCCCTGTTGCCTACGCTGCTCATACAGTGATGCATGTTATCTATACTGAAGTATCTGAAAGTGTTCATGTTAAAACACGTGTGTCTGTCTCTAATGTTCTCTGCAGTGCAGCTCTGATAAACGCTTCCTGGTGAAGCAGCACTCGACCATCTCCAGACGACAGCTCCGAACACGCTAACATGATAAAAACAACATACGACTGTCTTCGGTTATAGAGCACGAGACTAAACTTCTGCAATGACGAGATCGGACACTGCTGTGTGTTATAGAATTACTGTCACGACGCAGTGAGTTACACTGTTTCTGGCTATAATAGAGGGAAATAAAACATTTCATTCAGAGTTTAATTCTTTGTGCTCAATGAACTCTGAGTTTATTATATTAGGTAAAATGTCATGGCGTTTATAGTTTATTATAAGCGCTGCAGTTTTGTCGTCTGTCTCTTTTTTATCGCCTTTCTTCGTGTCATATGTTTGAGTAATTATCATAAATCATTGGAAAGCTTACAAACTCAAAATTCGTGAAAACTGTTTTGAAATCAGACATTGTGTTACCATTGTGAAACGGTACTCTAAATTCTTCCAGCGGGCTCCTCCCCCAAGTGGGCGGAGTCATGTTTCATATATCAGTCATACTATAATTAGGGGTACATGTCATGTCCGTGGACTTTTCATTTCAAGCAATGATCGCTTTTATATCAGGGGACATTTCATATTAATTTAATACAAAACTCCAACAGATACTGTCTTTTATCTTGCAAAAATGTGCTGTTTTTGTGCCGTACGATTTGGTAAATGCGAGGTTTTGCTCTTCAGATTAACTCATGTTTCTGTGTATATTTCTTATAAATATTTGTCCAAAATAATCATTAAATTATGAGAAAGGTGTTTTAAAAAATATTCTACATTAAATCATCAATTTTGTGTATGTCCGAGAAATCAGTGTCAACTGTGTTACTCCCTATAAAACCCCCTATAAATCAACAATGGTTTGTTCCGAAGTCACATGTTCAACATCACGTGATGTCATTCCTTTTTTGGAGGGAAATTTGAAAAGTGTGTTGAGTCATAACTTCTCTTTAATATATGATCTATATTATCGTCTGCACATAGAGTAGATTAATTGATCGTCAACTGTGTTATCAACATGTTCTGGTGAACTTGCGTCACATGTTATATTTATAAATGTGTAAAGAAAGAATATAAAAACGTTAAAAAGTTAATCAAGGTTAACTACTAACTAGTCCAAGGCCAGCAGTTTGCACGAGGCCCTAAAATGGCCGAAATGTCAACTGTGTTACCCGTCAACTGTTACCAGTCAACTGTGTTACCCATCAATTGTGTTACCAGTCAACTGTTACCAGTCAACTGTGTTACCCGTCAATTGTGTTACCTGTCAACTGTGTTACCTGTCAACTGTGTTACCTGTCAAATGTTACCCATCAACTGTGTTACCCGTCAATTGTGTTACCTGTCAACTGTGTTACCCGTCAACTGTGTTACCCATCAACTGTGTTACCCATCAACTGTGTTACCGTCAACTGTGTTACCCATCAATTGTTACCCGTCAACTGTGTTACCCATCAACTGTGTTACCGTCAACTGTGTTACCCATCAACTGTGTTACCCGTCAATTGTGTTACCCATCAACTGTGTTACTCGTCAATTGTTACCCATCAACTGTGTTACCCATCAATTGTGTTACCTGTCAACTGTGTTACCCATCAACTGTGTTACCCATCAATTGTTACCCGTCAATTGTGTTACCCATCAATTGTGTTACCCATCAACTGTGTTACCCATCAACTGTGTTACCCATCAACTGTGTTACCCGTCAATTGTATTACCCATCAATTGTGTTACCTGTCAATTGTGTTACCCGTCAATTGTATTACCCATCAATTGTGTTACCTGTCAATTGTATTACCCATCAACTGTGTTACCCGTCAATTGTATTACCCATCAATTGTGTTACCTGTCAATTGTTACCCGTCAACTGTGTTACCCGTCAACTGTGTTACCCATCAACTGTGTTACCCGTCAACTGTGTTACCCGTCAACTGTGTTACCCATCAATTGTGTTACCTGTCAACTGTTACCCATCAATTGTTACCCGTCAACTGGGTTACCCATCAATTGTGTTACCTGTCAATTGTTACCCGTCAACTGTGTTACCCATCAACTGTGTTACCCATCAACTGTGTTACCCATCAACTGTGTTACCCGTCAATTGTATTACCCATCAATTGTGTTACCCATCAACTGTGTTACCCATCAACTGTGTTACCCGTCAATTGTATTACCCATCAATTGTGTTACCCATCAACTGTGTTACCCGTCAACTGTGTTACCCGTCAACTGTGTTACCCATCAATTGTGTTACCTGTCAACTGTTACCCATCAATTGTTACCCGTCAACTGGGTTACCCATCAATTGTGTTACCTGTCAATTGTTACCCGTCAACTGTGTTACCCATCAACTGTGTTACCCATCAACTGTGTTACCCATCAACTGTGTTACCCATCAACTGTGTTACCCATCAACTGTGTTACCCGTCAATTGTATTACCCATCAATTGTGTTACCTGTCAACTGTTACCCATCAATTGTTACCCGTCAACTGGGTTACCCATCAATTGTGTTACCGTCAACTGTTACCCGTCAATTGTGGTTTTATGACACAGCATTTGTCCGAAACACAGTTAACAAAATAATGAATCAAATGTTAATTTTCATGAACATATTTAAAAAGTAATTAGAGCTTAAGCTTGCCAAATAATTCATTCAGCACATTAAGGGCATATCTGATTCAACACCTAGTTTATTGATCAAAAACGAATACGGATTTCCTGACTTTTTGGCTGACATGAAATGTACCCCTAAATATAGAATGACATTTGAACTCATTTATAAATTAAACTCTTTTCTAATCTTGACCAAACACACATCGCCTGAAAGCTCTGAGTCTCAAGGTTCCACATTTGGTGTCTGTTTTGTGATGGAAGGGATATTTGGACAGACATTATATATCAACATTATATTCTTTGTTCTCGGTGTGTGAAATGTCAACATGTCAGAAATGTGTGTTTGTGTGTGTGTGATATTTATAGAAACAACTTTTTAAAGCTCTTAAAGTCAGTGTTAAGTGAGTGCATTTATGTTCATTTGTTAATGTTCCTCTCAATAAAGTATAATTTTTATTAAGTCTTAATAATTTGTTGTGTGTTTTATGCATGTCTGTAAGTTTTAATGTTTAGTTGCCATGGTGTCTATCTCAGTGTTTAATATGTTATTTCAGTTCATCTTCATTATATTTTGAGTGATGCTTTATTGTTTTAGTTAATGATTGTGTGAAAGCGTCTCATAATGTGGAGCTCCATCAGTCCTTCAGTGACAGAGACGAAGCTCGTTATCTCTGATGAACACACCATGAGAGTATATCTCACACACACACTCACACACACACACACACACACCCGTCAGTAGGGAGTGAAGGATGTGCCGTTTCCTCCTCACGTCACTCTATGGTGAGTTATTGATATTTTTATGAATTATTATATGATTATTGTACTCATGAAGTTGACATTTACTGGATTCTTCTGTTGTGTTTCAGTTTTGTTGGGGCTTGTGACAGAAATCGGTACTTCTATTAATTTCACTCATCCTCTGCTTCAATTGAATTACACATATTTATCATAAAGTGCTTAACTAACGTGTGACCTTATTGTTGACATGAGTGTGTTTGTCTCCTGTCAGGCGGCTGGCGTCTCAAACCGGTTCTGTCTGGACCCAGTAAGGCCTATCTGGGATCTCCAGTCCAGTTTCACTGCGGGGTTCCCGGCTGGTCTTCACCTCTGACCTATGAACTCCACAAGGGCACAGGGGATCTGATTGGAGCAGAAACCAACATCACGGTCACCTTCCACCTGCGGGTCACAGAGGGGTCAGAGGGCAAGTATTACTGCAGGGTCACGGCTGACGGGCAGAGCAGCAGCGCCATCCAGTTCCAGGCCGTGAGTGAGTAAAGCCGGGTCATGTGATGACCTCTTGTCTGAAGAACTGACACAAACTGACCTCTGCTATTTATATATTACATTTTTATGAACCTTTTAGTAATTTTGTCATTTTTTATTAGTTTTTAAATAGTTTTAGTATTTCATTTTTATTTTCAGCAATTTTTAGCAATTTTGTTATGTCTTTATTTTTTAAATATTATTATTTAGGCTTAATTAATTTTTATTTTAGTTTTTATTTATTTCCAGTTTCATTAAAAATGTTGGTTAATTTTGAATAATTTTTGTAATTTGCTTTTGTCTTTTTTTAATATTGCTATTTAATCTCAGTTTTAGTATTTATTTATATATTTATTTCCAGTTAGACATTTTAATGCCTCAACTTAAACTTATTTCATTTAATATTTCAGTTTAATTTATTATCATTCATTTTTATTTTTATTTAATTTATTTTAATGCAACATTTCTAATTTTTGTTTCTTTGAAGTTTTTCATCTAATATATTATTTTAATTCTTTTTTTTTAAGTATTACTATTAAGGTTTCATTTATTTTTAATTTTAATTTTAATGGTGTTAGCTCTAGTGTTTGATTGACAGATGGTGTTAGCTCTAGTGTTTGATTGACAGATGGTGTTAGCGCTGGTGTTTGATTGACAGATGGTGTTAGCTCTAGTGTTTGATTGACAGATGGTGTTAGCTCTAGTGTTTGATTGACAGGTGGTGTTAGCTCTAGTGTTTGATTGGCAGATGGTGTTAGCTCTAGTGTTTGATTGACAGATGGTGTTAGCTCTAGTGTTTGATTGACAGATGGTGTTAGCTCTAGTGTTTGATTGACAGGTGGTGTTAGCTCTAGTGTTTGATTGGCAGATGGTGTTAGCTCTAGTGTTTGATTGACAGATGGTGTTAGCTCTAGTGTTTGATTGACAGATGGTTAGCTCTAGTGTTTGATTGACAGATGGTGTTAGCTCTAGTGTTTGATTGACAGATGGTGTTAGCGCTGGTGTTTGATTGACAGATGGTGTTAGCTCTAGTGTTTGATTGACAGATGGTGTTAGCTCTAGTGTTTGATTGACAGGTGGTGTTAGCTCTAGTGTTTGATTGGCAGATGGTGTTAGCTCTAGTGTTTGATTGACAGATGGTGTTAGCTCTAGTGTTTGATTGACAGATGGTGTTAGCTCTAGTGTTTGATTGACAGATGGTGTTAGCTCTAGTGTTTGATTGACAGGTGGTGTTAGCTCTAGTGTTTGATTGGCAGATGGTGTTAGCTCTAGTGTTTGATTGACAGATGGTGTTAGCTCTAGTGTTTGATTGACAGATGGTGTTAGCTCTAGTGTTTGATTGACAGATGGTGTTAGCTCTAGTGTTTGATTGACAGATGGTGTTAGCTCTAGTGTTTGATTGACAGATGGTGTTAGCTCTAGTGTTTGATTGACAGGTGGTGTTAGCTCTAGTGTTTGATTGACAGATGGTGTTAGCTCTAGTGTTTGATTGACAGATGGTGTTAGCTCTAGTGTTTGATTGACAGATGGTGTTAGCTCTAGTGTTTGATTGACAGATGGTGTTAGCGCTGGTGTTTGATTGACAGATGGTGTTAGCTCTAGTGTTTGATTGACAGATGGTGTTAGCGCTGGTGTTTGATTGACAGATGGTGTTAGCTCTAGTGTTTGATTGACAGATGGTGTTAGCTCTAGTGTTTGATTGACAGATGGTGTTAGCTCTAGTGTTTGATTGGCAGATGGTGTTAGCTCTAGTGTTTGATTGACAGGTGGTGTTAGCTCTAGTGTTTGATTGACAGGTGGTGTTAGCTCTAGTGTTTGATTGACAGATGGTGTTAGCTCTAGTGTTTGATTGACAGGTGGTGTTAGCTCTAGTGTTTGATTGACAGATGGTGTTAGCTCTAGTGTTTGATTGACAGATGGTGTTAGCTCTAGTGTTTGATTGACAGGTGGTGTTAGCTCTAGTGTTTGATTGACAGATGGTGTTAGCTCTAGTGTTTGATTGACAGATGGTGTTAACTCTAGTGTTTGAATGACAGGTGGTGTTAGCGCTGGTGTTTGATTGACAGGTGGTGTTAGCTCTAGTGTTTGATTGACAGATGGTGTTAGCGCTGGTGTTTGATTGACAGATGGTGTTAGCTCTAGTGTTTGATTGACAGATGGTGTTAGCTCTAGTGTTTGATTGACAGGTGGTGTTAGCGCTGGTGGTTGATTGCCAGATGGTGTTAGCTCTAGTGTTTGATTGACAGGTGGTGTTAGCGCTGGTGGTTGATTGCCAGATGGTGTTAGCTCTAGTGTTTGATTGACAGATGGTGTTAGCTCTAGTGTTTGATTGACAGATGGTGTTAGCTCTAGTGTTTGATTGGCAGATGGTGTTAGCTCTAGTGTTTGATTGACAGATGGTGTTAGCTCTAGTGTTTGATTGACAGATGGTGTTAGCGCTGGTGTTTGATTGACAGATGGTGTTAGCGCTGGTGTTTGATTGACAGATGGTGTTAGCTCTAGTGTTTGATTGGCAGATGGTGTTAGCTCTAGTGTTTGATTGACAGATGGTGTTAGCTCTAGTGTTTGATTGACAGATGGTGTTAGCTCTAGTGTTTGATTGACAGGTGGTGTTAGCTCTAGTGTTTGATTGACAGATGGTGTTAGCCCTAGTGTTTGATTGACAGATGGTGTTAGCTCTAGTGTTTGATTGACAGATGGTGTTAGCTCTAGTGTTTGATTGACAGGTGGTGTTAGCGCTGGTGTTTGATTGACAGATGGTGTTAGCTCTAGTGTTTGATTGACAGATGGTGTTAGCTCTAGTGTTTGATTGACAGATGGTGTTAGCTCTAGTGTTTGATTGACAGATGGTGTTAGCTCTAGTGTTTGATTGACAGATGGTGTTAGCGCTGGTGTTTGATTGACAGATGGTGTTAGCTCTAGTGTTTGATTGACAGATGGTGTTAGCTCTAGTGTTTGATTGGCAGATGGTGTTAGCTCTAGTGTTTGATTGACAGATGGTGTTAGCTCTAGTGTTTGATTGACAGATGGTGTTAGCTCTAGTGTTTGATTGACAGATGGTGTTAGCGCTGGTGTTTGATTGACAGATGGTGTTAGCTCTAGTGTTTGATTGGCAGATGGTGTTAGCTCTAGTGTTTGATTGACAGATGGTGTTAGCTCTAGTGTTTGATTGACAGATGGTGTTAGCTCTAGTGTTTGATTGACAGATGGTGTAAGCTCTAGTGTTTGATTGACAGATGGTGTTAGCTCTAGTGTTTGATTGACAGATGGTGTTAGCACTGGTGTTTTATTGACAGATGGTGTTAGCTCTAGTGTTTGATTGACAGATGGTGTTAGCACTGGTGTTTTATTGACAGATGGTGTTAGCTCTAGTGTTTGATTGGCAGATGGTGTTAGCTCTAGTGTTTGATTGACAGATGGTGTTAGCTCTAGTGTTTGATTGACAGATGGTGTTAGCTCTAGTGTTTGATTGACAGATGGTGTTAGCTCTAGTGTTTGATTGACAGATGGTGTTAGCTCTAGTGTTTGATTGACAGATGGTGTTAGCTCTAGTGTTTGATTGACAGATGGTGTTAGCTCTAGTGTTTGATTGACAGATGGTGTTAGCACTGGTGTTTTATTGACAGATGGTGTTAGCTCTAGTGTTTGATTGGCAGATGGTGTTAGCTCTAGTGTTTGATTGACAGATGGTGTTAGCTCTAGTGTTTGATTGACAGATGGTGTTAGCTCTAGTGATTGATTGGCAGATGGTGTTAGCTCTAGTGTTTGATTGACAGATGGTGTTAGCTCTAGTGTTTGATTGACAGGTGGTGTTAGCTCTAGTGTTTGATTGACAGATGGTGTTAGCACTGGTGTTTGATTGACAGATGGTGTTAGCTCTAGTGTTTGATTGACAGATGGTGTTAGCTCTAGTGTTTGATTGACAGGTGGTGTTAGCTCTAGTGTTTAATTGGCAGATGGTGTTAGCTCTAGTGTTTGATTGACAGATGGTGTTAGCTCTAGTGTTTGATTGACAGGTGGTGTTAGCTCTAGTGTTTGATTGACAGATGGTGTTAGCACTGGTGTTTGATTGACAGATGGTGTTAGCTCTAGTGTTTGATTGACAGATGGTGTTAGCTCTAGTGTTTGATTGACAGGTGGTGTTAGCTCTAGTGTTTGATTGACAGATGGTGTTAGCTCTAGTGTTTGATTGACAGGTGGTGTTAGCTCTAGTGTTTGATTGACAGATGGTGTTAGCTCTAGTGTTTGATTGACAGATGGTGTTAGCTCTAGTGTTTGATTGACAGATGGTGTTAGCACTGGTGTTTGATTGACAGATGGTGTTAGCTCTAGTGTTTGATTGACAGATGGTGTTAGCGCTGGTGTTTGATTGACAGATGGTGTTAGCTCTAGTGTTTGATTGGCAGATGGTGTTAGCTCTAGTGTTTGATTGACAGATGGTGTTAGCTCTAGTGTTTGATTGACAGATGGTGTTAGCGCTGGTGTTTGATTTACAGATGGTGTTAGCTCTAGTGTTTGATTTACAGATGGTGTTAGCTCTAGTGTTTGATTGACAGATGGTGTTAGCTCTAGTGTTTGATTGACAGATGGTGTTAGCTCTAGTGTTTGATTGACAGATGGTGTTAGCTCTAGTGTTTGATTGACAGATGGTGTTAGCTCTAGTGTTTGATTGACAGGTGGTGTTAGCTCTAGTGTTTGATTGACAGGGGATGTTAGCTCTAGTGATCGATTGACAGATGGTGTTAGCTCTAGTGATCGATTGACAGATGGTGTTAGCTCTAGTGTTTGATTGACAGATGGTGTTAGCTCTAGTGTTTGATTGGCAGATGGTGTTAGCCCTAGTGTTTGCTTGACAGATGGTGTTGTTTGTGATGTGTTGTCCCGGTCAGCTCCAGTAATAGGTGCCCATTTGAGATCAGATCCGGATCCTCCAGTCCTCTATGAAGGAGAGAAGCTCGCCCTGCACTGTCTCGTCAGGAAGGGGACGCATCTGTCCTTCACATGGTATCATGACAAACAGGAAGTGAACGCCTCCTCAGACCTCTACCGGCTTTCTGAAGACACTCTAACGGTGGACGCGGCAAGTGAACGGCATGCTGGGACATACTCGTGCACAGCTCTAAACCAGATGGAGGTCGACCCGAGATATTCCAGCAGCAGAAATCTCTTTGTCATTGTGAAAAGTAACAAATTTGACAGCAATCAAGTCCTGTGCCTCATTTGTTTTGGTTCAGTATTCTGTTAAAATGCTTCCTATTTCACATCCTGTATGATTTTCAGAGCACATCTCGACGCCCAAGCTGTCATTCACGGTCTTCTCTAATGGCTCCAGCTTGATGGCCAACTTCAGCTGCCGTTCGGCTCGTGGATCTCCACCCGTGACGTTCAGTCTGCTGGTGGATGGGCTGGAGATGGATGTGAAGCTTGTGGATTCGCTGGAGTCCTGGTCCGTTCGGCCCATCTCTGTTGGTCTGGATATGGGATTGGCTCAATGTAAAGTACAGGCAGACACACAGCAGCTCCTGTCTGATCCTGTGCATGTACACGTGGGTGAGCATTTATTCACCGGTATTTTACATTATTTATAAATGTAATATAATAATAATAATCTGTGTTTTGATTCTCTCAACTATGGAATTTTGACCGGGTGCAACTTATATATAATTTCTGAAGGATCATGTGACACTGAAGACTGGAGTAATGATGCTGAAAATTCAGCTTTGATCACAGGAATAAATTACACTTTACTATACACGATCAGGCATAACATTATGACCAGGTGAAGTGAATAACACTGATGATCTCTTCATCACCTGTTAGTGGGTGGGTGAACATTGAGTGAACATGTTGTCCTCAGAGTTGATGTGTTAGAAGCAGGAGAAATGGGCAAGCGTGAGGATTTGAGCGAGTTTGACAAGGGCCAGATTGTGACGGCTAGACGACTGGGTCAGAGCATCTCCAGAACTGCAGCTCTTGTGGGGTGTTCCCGGTCTGCAGTGGTCAGTCTCTATCAAAAGTGAAGGACCAGTGGAGAACCGGCCACAGGGTCATGGGCGGCCGAGGCTCATTGATGCCCGTGGGGAGCGAAGGTTGGCCCGTGTGGTCCGATCAAACAGACGAGCTACTGGAGCTCAAACTGCTCCAGAAGTTAATGCTGGTTCTGATAGAAAGGGCTCAGAACACACAGAGCATCCCAGTTTGAGGAGTATGGGGCGGCACAGCCGCTGACCAGTCAGGGTGCCCATGCTGACCGTGGGGCTCACCTGGGGAACACATGGCACCAGGTGCACTATGGGTTTGAGGTAATGACTTGGCCTCCAAATTCCCCAGATCTCAATCCAATACCATGTTTTACCGCCTCATATGATCTCGCTCACTGTAGTGTGAACAAGTGTCTCATAGTAGCGCAGAGCCAACATTACAACATCACTAACACACTCACATGTGTGTGATATGATCAAACAGCGCTGCATTACACACACACGCATGAGCGGAAGAAACGGAAGCGCTCGTGGCAGAATAAAAGCTCCGCCCACTCAAGAGTCAAGACACGCCTTTGTTTTGAAAAAGCAACAAAAAATTACATATTGTGGCTTTAACCCTCTGGGGTTCTTCGGGTCAAAAATGAAAACAGACAAAATAACTCACACACACACACACAAAATCCCAATTAGCTTTTGAAATGGCACGCATTCATTTGTGTGTGCGTGTGTTTTTGTGTGTATAAGTGTGTGTGTGAGTTTTTTTGTCTGTTTTGCACTCTTGATGTTTTAGAGATTCACCCCTTCACTGTTGAGTCCTTTTTTCCTGCATCCTGGCTGATTTGTAGATTGTATGCACAAAAAAACTTTGTATTTTCATATTTTTGCCAATTTCCCATTAATTTCCTATGGGGGTCATTTTTGACCCGAAGGTCCTGAGTGTGACTGTTTTTTTTACGACCACTTAGACTTTTCAAATCATGTCCCCAATTTGTTTGGGTGTTCATATACCAAGTACCAATAAAGTCACCAAGTTTCGGACCATTCCAATGAAGCTACGAGTTTTTATTTTATTTTCATGAAAACGCAAGATCCACAATATAAAAATGCTCAATGTGTCCACCGGATGGCACCGATCTCATTTAAAAAATTGCTTTCATGAGGCCAAGGCTTGCCTCTGAAATACAGCTTTAATAAAAATAATAATAATTGAAAAAAAAAAAAAAAAAAAAAAAAAAATATATATATATATATATATATATATATATATATATATATATATATATATATATATATATATATATATATATATATATATATATATATATATACATACACTCACCTAAAGAAATACTTGTTCAATTTCTCATTAATGCAATGATCTAATCAACCAATCACATGGCAGTTGCTTCAATGCATTTAGGGGTGTGGTCCTGGTCAAGACAATCTCCTGAACTCCAAACTGAATGTCGGAATGGGAAAGAAAGGGGATTTAAGCAATTTTGAGCGTGGCATGGTTGTTGGTGCCAGACGGGCCGGTCTGAGTATTTCACAATCTGCTCAGTTACTGGGATTTTCACGCACAACCATTTCTAGGGTTTACAAAGAATGGTGTGAAAAGGGAAACACATCCAGTATGGGGCCGTCCTGTGGGCCAAAATGCCTTGTTGATGCTAGAGGTCAGAGGAGAATGGGCCGACTGATTCAAGCTGATAGAAGAGCAACTTTGACTGAAATAACCACTCGTTACAACCGAGGTATGCAGCAAAGCATTTGTGAAGCCACAACACGCACAACCTTGAGGCGGATGGGCTACAACAGCAGAAGACCCCACCGGGTACCACTCATCTCCACTACAAATAGGAAAAAGAGGCTACAATTTGCACCAGCTCACCAAAATTGGACAGTTGAAGACTGGAAAAATGTTGCCTGGTCTGATGAGTCTGGATTTCTGTTGAGACATTCAGATGGTAGAGTCAGAATTTGGCGTAAACAGAATGAGAACATGGATCCATCATGCCTTGTTACCACTGTGCAGGCTGGTGGTGGTGGTGTAATGGTGTGGGGGATGTTTTCTTGGCACACTTTAGGCCCCTTAGTGCCAATTGGGCATGGTTTAAATGCCACGGCCTACCTGAGCATTGTTTCTGACCATGTCCATCCCTTTATGACCAGCATGTGCCCATCCTCTGATGGCTACTTCCAGCAGGATAATGCCCCATGTCACAAAGCTCCAATCATTTCAAATTGGTTTCTTGAACATGACAATGAGTTCACTGGACTAAAATGGCCCCCACAGTCCCCAGATCTCAACCCAATAGAGCATCTTTGGGATGTGGTGGAACGGGAGCTTCGTGCCCTGGATGTGCATCCCACAAATCTCCATCAACTGCAAGATGCTATCCTATCAATATGGGCCAACATTTCTAAAGAATGCTTTCAGCTCCTTGTTGAATCAATGCCACGTAGAATTAAGGCAGTTCTGAAGGACAAAGGGGGTCAAACACAGTATTAGTGCTGCTCCTAATAATCCTTTAGGTGAGTGTATATATATATATATATATTTTTTTTTTTTTTGTATTATATTCAATGGGAAAAAATGGGTCATAATTATTGCATAAATATTAATTATAAATCATAAAATGATCTCAAAACACCAAAAAAGAAAAGAAAAAATATTATTGAACAAAAATATATTTCATTGATTTTACTCAAATCTTTCTTATCTTAATAAAGGGCTTAATCCCGCCCTCCGAAGGTCCTGAGTGTGACCCATAAATGAAGAACCCCAGAGGGTTAAAAGTGTCTCTTAACCTGTTTGTGTTAGTTCCAGTAGGTGGTGCTGTGCTTGTCATGGTAACATACCTCTATGATGCCGACTCAGTGGTTGCAGCCGTTCGGCTCAAATGCGTCCCCAGCAGAGGAACGTTTCCCACGTTCTCCTGGTCTCTGAACCGTTCCTCCCTTCCACCAGAGGACGCCGCTCATGTGCTGATGCATCACGGTCAGACATTAGTCCTCACAGACATCAGCTCCGGTCATTACCGCTGCCGCGTGAGGGACAGTTTCAACGACAGCTCGATCTGGGTGGAGAGCGAGGACATCCTCATACAGAAGACAGGTGTGCTTCACGTCCAGAGAATTTCAAGAAAGTCTCCAATTCTTTTTTTTTTTTATGGAATATTGCAGAGTTTATTCTAAATGATAGTGTTAATAATCTTGAGTCAGAATAACTGCATCTCTTCTCTGACGACGAGGGCGGGGCCACCTGTCACTCACATGAGATCCACCAATAGCAAACCACAACCATCCAATCAATTCCCCACAGACACACTCAAGCCCCGCCCCTACATCTGTTCTTGTTTGGAAAGTGATTCAGTCGATATACGGCACAACAGGGAAGAAAAGACTGGTTGCGAAAAAGAAATGGAAGTTCCTCTAGTCTTTTCTTCCCTATTGTGCCGTATATCGAGTGAAACGCTTCGCAAACAAGAACAAATGTAGGGCGGGGATTGATTTTGTCTGTGGGGAATTGATTGGATGGTTGTGGTTTGCTATTGGTGGATCTCATGTGAGTGTTATTCTGATTCAAGATTACCAGGAATGTGAATATCAAACAATGACGTACATGGTTAAATAATTTATAATAATATGAAATTAGAATTGTCCTTTTTGATTTCATGGTGACTTTAAAGAAAGTTGATAATGGTATGTTCTTGCACAGATCTGGCAGCGACGCCCATGGAGGTCATTGCGTTAGTTTTCTGTGGTTTTCTGTCGGTGGTGATCGTGGGAAGCTCATTTTTTATGTTCTGGAGCACCAAGCGCAGAAATGACTCCGGCAAACCTTGCAGCAACCGTAAGTTCTGTTCTCTCACTTCATCATGTGTTTCTGCCAGATTTTCATGTGGTTCTTTCTTCTTTTTTCAGAGGATGAGAGCCAGTCTGAGGCGATACCGTGAGTCTCTTAAAAGCTTCATTTGGATGTGATGCTGTGTTTTGCTGTAAGGAACGAATCTAACCTCTCTTCTGTTCTTCTCAGCAGAATGAACGTTCCAGCTGATGTTTCCTTTGAGCCTCAAACTGTGGAAATGAAAACAGACATCGTGGAGATTGAGGCCTAGACCAGACCAGACCAGACCTGCTCACACACTCGTTTAGTAATCCTGAACACCTTGATAAGCTGGTTCATGTGTATTTAATTACCAAATAAATGTTTGATTCACCAAATGTTGCTATTTAACTTGCTTTAATAATGAATAAATAAATGCAGGGCCAAAAACATGACGTTGTTGTATTAACAACAATCTAACATCGAAGTTCTAAATAAAGCAAAGACAATTTTTTCTGTGAAGGACTTTTAATAACAAGGGCTTGGTTTTGACATATAATTCGAGATTCAATTCGATTCACGAGCTCTTGATTTGATTTGAATATCAGGCAGTTCAATTTTACTTAACTAAAGCTGTACACTATACAGGGAAACTTGTCAGTTAGATACAGATTATTAGAGATTATAATAACACTAACGTTGCATACAAAATGGCACATATGGCAGTTTTTATATTTAATAATATAATTGTGTTTTTGAAATATACACATTTAACATGACTTGTTTTCATGAAAGATCGTAGATAAATGAGACATCGATAACAAGTACTCTTTGATCTCGCCGTCACATGGTCACGTGGTTCATGGAGCTCTGTTGTCAATCTGTTTGAATAGGATTAAGCAGGATAGACAGCGGTTTCACGATATTTGCAGCAATTTCTGGTAAATATTAACACAATATGTGCATCGACTTCGACTAGGCTTTACAGTAGCATTTTATTCTGGGGAGAGATAAAGAAGAGATGGGGTTTTTTTTAGTGATCTGGTTATTTTATGTGGGTCATGTGAGTGCATGATTTTACTGCGTTGAGTGTTATAGCCAATCACGGGCATTTCTGTTGAAAATAATGACCGGTCATGTGTTTAATTTACCAGGAATGAGAATCCATATCGATTAAAACAAGTTTTATATAGTCTCAAAACGCTGAATGAATTTTAGTGCAAGTTTACGTTTTACACGAATCTTCCCATTATCTACAAATCCTCTCATCATAACCGACAAAGCACAGAGACGATTCAAATAAAGATTTATTGTGAAGTTTAGTCAGAAGTTTTTGTTTTTTGTTGTGATTTTCCCTACAATTAGCCTATATATTTAACACTCAAGTACAAATAAAGTAACAAAAATAGATATTTTAATGTTATAATAGTGATTTGATGATAAAAAATCATTTAAAAAAAAGAAAAATGGCTAATGAGCCAATAAGTGTTCCTCTTCCGCCATCTACAGGTTATAGTGGTCCTTTATTTTATCATTTGTTAACGTCCGAATGTTATTTTATGATACTCGATACACAACAGGTGAATATAAATTAAGGATTCTAGCATATACAGAATTTAACCCAAGAAAGAAGTTTTAAATAGTGATTAAAAAAACAACTCTTTTTATCCTGGCGTTATTCATATTCATAGGCGTTATACATTATTCCTTTAATGGGCTACTTCATAGAAACACATTCGACAGAAAGATCTCAGAGAGACTAAAAACTGTTGAAATATGACGATAGCCTCTGGATATAGTGCTGCTCACATTATCTAACTGCAGTTAGAGTCTAACCATCTATTATATAACGCTTCATAAAATACCACTTCTATTAATATTCTGAGAGGTCAACTAATGGCATAAAATCTCAAAAATATGCGTTAATGTTCTTGAGATACACTGAAATGAATGGAGTTCAATGCTGGAACTATTGTTTGTTTGGAACTACAGATCGCAAAGTGTATTGCTATTATTGGATGGGAGGAGCGCTATTTATGTTTTTATGATCGGATTTAACCTTCATTTAAAACTTTAAACCAGTAGGTTGCGCTGTTGCCAAACTCTAATTACTCGAGGTCACATAACTTTCATAAGAGTTGCCAAAACTTCCTTGTTTGGTGTCTTTATCATTGTTTTTGTTGGTGTGTTCCAATGAAAGCTCCAAATTCAGCAGTGTGTGTGTGTGTGTGTGTGTGTGTGTGTGTGTGTGTGTGTGTGTGTGTGTGTGTGTGTGTGTGTGTGTGTGTGTGTGTGTGTGTGTGTGTGTGTGTGATTGTAAAGAATGTGCTCCATATATTTCCCATAACATCTTCTAACATTAGAGTCATGATGAACGCCTTATATTTTTCCTGTCCTGAAAATGTTCATGACAGTAATTTTTCTGAAAGTCACTACACCAAAGCTTCACGGATCATACATGAGGACTCTAAAGAGGCAGTGCTTCATGGCTTTAGGCCGTATTATTGCAAAAACAATGGGACTACAAACCTTCAGTCTTTGGCATCACAGATCAAATGCATTACTGTAGCATGAAGGTGCAAACTGCAGTTTATTTATGTTAGATGTTCATGATCCTCTGTCCTAAATTGTGTCGTGTGCACTGGCATCGGCCCTATCTGTCCTCAACACACGGAGTGTTTAGGGTGGATCCCATCAGCTCTGTTGTGACACACGTCCTTCACCGTTTGTATGTTAACAGGCTTTCATATGCTGCATTAATATAAAGATCATTCTCTGGTGTTTGGATCCGGATATTGTGCTCCTCGTCTTCAGCGAGGATGGAGTCGATGCCTGTTTCACTGATTCTCATAGGTGGAGGAAACTTGTGCATCTGCTGGATGTTTTCATGTGGTGTCTGTTGAGGTCTCTATACTCATGTGTATATTTCTCCAACAGGTATTTCTGTTTTGTTTCCAAGGACAGGTACGTGGCTTTCTTTCCTGCCATGTATGGGGTTTTATAGATAGCTATTGTTAAATAATGTGTGTGTGAGTCTGCTTGTGTGAGTGTGTCAAGTCAAGTCAACTTTATTTATATAGTGCTTTGTACAATGCAGATTGTTTCAAAGCAGCTTTACAGTGATAACAGGAAAATAATGCAACAAAATTGTACAGCCGCTCTGGAGTCATCATCCAGCTCAGATCAATTCTCATACAATGGTGTCAATGCAGACAGATCAGTAATCTATCAGTAATATGTATTGTCCCCAACTAAAGCCATTACCTTTCAGATGCGGCTCGTGTTTATTACAATAATCTTGCGGGGGTGGACTCATTTAAAGTAATGTAGTCGTCAGGTTTAAGCCAGGTTTCTGTCAAACACAGCACATCTAGATTATTATCTGTAATGATATCATTAACAATAAGTGTTTTTGAGGAATGGGATTTAATATTCAGCAACTCTAGCTTTATCATTTGTTCATCTGTATTGTATCGTTTTTTTTAATTTGTTGAACATCAATTAAATTTTTACTGTTAAATGGGTTCAAGAGTTTTTTGTATTTGTTCATTCGGGGAACAGACACAGTCTCTATGTGATGATATCTAGGTGCGAGAGTTTCTATGTGCTGGGATTTATTTGACTCCGGTGACGTGAGACCATAGACCGCAAAAAATATTATGGACGACGCAACTTCATTCGCTTCATTGGCTGACGAGAGTTGAAGCTTTCGGAGGGCCGCACACGGCGCTGACATCTTGCGCAGATTTGGGACCGAGTCTGTGCGGTAGAGAGCAGGAAGTAGAGGCGTGATTATCAAAAGCCCGCCCACACTCTCGCAGATGCAGAACAATTCATTATGTTGGTGTGAAATAAACAGTTATAGAAATGTAGAAATGAAAGCTAAAGCTCTAAACTCCTCCCAAAAATCCTGAAAAAAATCTGTTAGTGCCTCAGTGACAACTTCACTCAGAGAAGCCGTCAATCTCAGCTGTCAATCATGACGTCACACCCCCCGTTTTTATAGTATCAATTAACTCACTAAAACTAAACTTAATTAAAAAACGAACACCGATGAAATGAAATCATTGTGATAAAAATCTTTGGGAAACAATTTTTTGAAGTGTAATTTAATTGTTTAGTTTGTCTCGCGTCCATTCTAATACATGGAGAGGTGGGGTTTATGAGCTATACTGGGACAAACCACCGGGGGGGCAATCGAGGCGCGGAGGCTTCAGTTTCTGAGAGGAGTGCTGCAGGCTTGCATGAAACAGCTAGCAGACGGTCGGTTTAGCCAGTTAGTCTGCTTCCTGACCTGGGCCCTAGTGAGTCAAGGTTTAGTTCTAAGACTATGTGCCAAATTACTAGAGAGAAGAGCGGAACCACCCCAGGAGGGATGGATGCCATCTCTTTTTAACAGGTCAGGTCTGCCCCACAAGCTTTTCCAATTGTCTATGAACCCTATGTTAATCTGCGGACACCACTTAGACAACCAGCCATTGAGTGATGATAGTCTGCTAACGGCAAACAAGAAGGGGGCCAGAGCAAATTATAGTGCCTGCTGTTGTACTAGCGAGTTCACACACCTCTTTAATGTTCATTTTGGTGATCTCCGGCATGGCAAAGAATTTTTTCGATTAGCATTAGCCAGTATTTTTTTTATTTGCTTTGATGTCAGGCGCTCTGGCTCCCAGTAAACATGTGACTATGGTGGCTGGTGTCTCTATTTTCACGTTCCGTGTAATAGAATCGGCAATAGAGCTCCGGAGGTTGACATCACGCAGCCTAAACTCCGACATTTTGGCAGGCAACCAGGGGGGGTGCTAGAGCGGCTGGTAAGTTATCTATAAAATAATTTAAAACCGGACTGTTTAAACATGATGAACAGCTGATGTGTGCCAGGATGCCAGAACAGGCGGGGGAAAGCAAAGGGGAAATTGTTTTATCACAGTAAGTTGTTGAAATGCCGTGAATTTCTTTACTACCTTTGCCTCATGTAACTAATGATAAAAATAAGTTCCCATTAAATACGATACTTAATCATTAAATTTTTATTATTTATATTACAATTAGTATAGTAATTAAGGTTAAATTAGAGAATTCTTATTCAAAGAGGCAAATTAGAGTCATTTTGTGGCTGAAAAATAATAATTTCCATAATGTAATATTTAATAAATATACATGAATCTAATCTAGTTGCTCAAAAAAGTATTGCAGTTTTGCATTTTAATAAATATTTAGATATGATCAAACACTAGATTTCTTTACCCTAGTAATCCTCACCGCTGACAGAGAAGGCTATGCTAAACATGTGACAGATAACAGGAGAAGATGACATGACTCACTGTGTTTGTTGTTTGATCTAACTCACCACAGTTGTTTGATGACTCGTAGAAGATGCAAGCATGCACAAGAAAATGTGTATGTGTGTGTGTGTGAGTGTCTCTGTAGACAGAAACACAGAGGAAGAGCATCATTTTTGCGGTGTGTGTCTGTGTTCTGGACTCATTTACTCTGTTCCAGGAGCTCTGGATGAGCACAGGCTTGATGAACCGCTTCTGTTCGGTCCGAGCGTTGCATTAGACCGTTCAGTTGTGGAATTCTTCTGCGAGATTCCTGGGATATTGGCATCGTTTCCAGTCCTTTACAAGCTCTATGTAGAGTCAAACCCGGAGAAAATCATTGGATCGCACACCTCGTGGACTGGTGAAAAAGCCGTTTTTCCTCTGTTAATCACCACACGACATGACGGTCGACTCCTCTGCAATGCCACCGGATTCAATACCACGGACATCGAGAGCTCGCTCAGTCAAGGCCTGGACCTCGAAGTCATCGGTGAGCCATTAACCCTTTAAAGCCAGTCCCTCCAGAAAAACGCCATTATGTGATCGCGTGATTTAATGCATAATCAGCCAAAGTCCGCATATTTATGCGGGGGCCACATTTTTTCAAATATGCCGCACTTTCGCCGCGTAAAAGGCCTATTTCCGTGTGCAAAATATGCGGGGCTAGCATGATTTCATAATCCCCGCATTTTCGTTGCAAAAAAGTCACATATATATATTAGCAGAAAGTTGAAAAATGTTTGTTTACTTCACACAAGAGCCGCCATTTCCCCCTGTTGCCATGGGAACGCTTTGAAGTGACGTAATTACCCGACGCGAACATCATCGAAAAGCTGCAAACCCCGCGGAGAAACCATAGATACCAGTGAAACCATGATGAAGCGCAAACTCCCATTGGCCAACAAAAATAACAGCAGAAGAGCAAGGCAGTTTCAGAACAGCATCATGAAGCTTCAGAGCGTTATGAGTCAGTGAGTCGATTCAGCGGTTCAGAGCGTTATGAGTCAGTGAGTCGATTCAGCGGTTCAGAGCGTTATGAGTCAGTGAGTCGATTCAGCGGTTCAGAGCGTTATGAATCAGTGAGTCGATTCAGCGGTTCAGAGCGTTATGAATCAGTGAGTCGATTCAGCGGTTCAGAGCGTTATGAATCAGTGAGTCGATTCAGCGGTTCAGAGCGTTATGAGTCAGTGAGTCGATTCAGCGGTTCAGAGCGTTATGAATCAGTGAGTCGATTCAGCGGTTTGGAGCGTTATGAGTCAGTGAGTCGATTCAGCGGTTCAGAGCGTTATGAATCAGTGAGTCGATTCAGCGGTTTGGAGCGTTATGAATCAGTGAGTCGATTCAGTGGTTTGGAGCGTTATGAATCAGTGAGTCGATTCAGCGGTTTGGAGCGTTATGAATCAGTGAGTCGATTCAGCGGTTTGAAGCGTTATGAATCAGTGAGTCGATTCAGCGGTTTGGAGCGTTATGAATCAGTGAGTCGATTCAGCGGTTTGGAGCGTTATGAATCAGTGAGTCGATTCAGCGGTTTGGAGCGTTATGAATCAGTGAGTCGATTCAGTGGTTTGGAGCGTTATGAATCAGTGAGTCGATTCAGCGGTTTGGAGCGTTATGAATCAGTGAGTCGATTCAGCGGTTTGGAGCGTTATGAATCAGTGAGTCGATTCAGCGGTTTGGAGCGTTATGAATCAGTGAGTCGATTCAGCGGTTTGGAGCGTTATGAATCAGTGAGTCGATTCAGTGGTTTGGAGCGTTATGAATCAGTGAGTCGATTCAGCGGTTTGGATCGTTATGAATCAGTGAGTCGATTCAGTGGTTTGGAGCGTTATGAATCAGTGAGACGATTCAGCGGTTTGGAGCGTTATGAATCAGTGAGTCGATTCAGTGGTTTGGAGCGTTATGAATCAGTGAGTCGATTCAGTGGTTTGGAGCGTTATGAATCAGTGAGTCGATTCAGTGGTTTGGAGCGTTATGAATCAGTGAGTCGATTCAGCGGTTTTGAGCGTTATGAATCAGTGAGTCGATTCAGCGGTTTGGAGCGTTATATATCAGTGAGTCGATTCAGCGGTTTGGAGCGTTATGAATCAGTGAGTCGATTCAGCGGTTTGGAGCGTTATGAATCAGTGAGTTGATTCAGCGGTTTGGAGCGTTATGAGTCAGTGAGTCGATTCAGCGGTTTGGAGCGTTATGAGTCAGTGAGTCGATTCAGCGGTTTGGAGCGTTATATATCAGTGAGTCGATTCAGCGGTTTGGAGCGTTATGAATCAGTGAGTCGATTCAGCGGTTTGGAGCGTTATGAATCAGTGAGTTGATTCAGCGGTTCAGAGCGTTATGAGTCAGTGAGTCGATTCAGCGGTTTGGAGCGTTATGAGTCAGTGAGTCGATTCAGCGGTTTGGAGCGTTATGAGTCAGTGAGTCGATTCAGCTGTTTGAAGCGTTATGAATCAGTGAGTCGATTCAGTGGTTTGGATCGCCAAAGTCACGTATTTCAGCAGTTTGACACGCGATCCGAATCATGAATCGACTCACTGATTCATAACGCTTCAAACCTCTGAATCGACTCACTGATTCATAACGCTTCAAAGCTTCATGATGCTGTGTTTTTAAATCGGTCCAAATTGAGCCATGTGTTTATTAAGGTCTTCAATAAAACAAGATAAGAACTTAAATATTCAATTAAAAATATTCACTTTTTTTCTCTTTTTCATCAAACCGCAGTTTTTGCAAGTTTTATCGCATAAAATTGCATAAATATCCCGCATTTCCATCGCATTTTTTATGAAAACGTGCCGCATAATCAAGGATTTTTGCCACAACAATCACAAAAAAAAGCCGCATTTTTCTGGAAGGACTGTAAAGCCACTGTATGATATTTGATACACACCTCTTAATGATCAACATGATCTGATGCAGTTCCAGTGGAGGAAGTGAGCATCACTTCACATCCCTCCAGTGATGACGTGTGGGTGGGACAAACTCTGACCCTCCAGTGCAGAACGAGTAAAGGAACGTACGTCTCCTACGGTTGGCTTCAGAGCGGGAGGCCGGTCGAAGCGCCGTACGACAGGTCTGACGGCACACTGATCATACACGGGCTCTCTGTGCGAAACACAGGCGATTACATGTGTGTGGCATCAAACCATTTCAATGACACGACCTTCAACGCCAGTGATGTCACGTCTGTGCAGGTCAAAGGTACGATCAGGTCACAACAGCATTTATTAAGATAAAATGCTAAAACATGCAATAAACATGCTAATTAATATTAGCAAAACATGTTAGCAAATACCGAATTCATATAAAAAAATGCAATTAATCACGCTAACAACATATAATTCATCTTAAAACATGCTAGCAAATTGCTAATTGATGTTAGCAAAGTGCTAAAACATAATACCTAATTCAGGTAAAAAACTGCTAGAAACATTAAATCATACTAACAAAATGCTCATTAATAGTAAACATGCTAGCAACATGCTAATTCATGCTAGCAACATGCTAAATAATGCTTGCAACATTCTAAAACAATTTGGGATAAAACATGCTAACAAAATAATGCTAACATGTTCATTTGTGCTAACAACATGTTAAACCATGCTAGCATTAAAACATGACAAATCGTGCTAGCAAAATGCTAGCAAATGTGTTAACTCATGCTATCAACATGCAATTAATGCTAACGGCATGTTATAAACATGTTAACTCATGCTATCAACAAATGCAAAATAATGCTAGCAATGTGTTAAAGCATATTTGCAAATTGTTAATTTGTGTTAAAACATGCATGTTAAATCATGTTAACAACATACAAAATAAGGAAAAAAAAAGTGAATTATGTTAAAACATGCTATCAACGTACTAATTAATGTTTAAATATGCTTAAATTGTGTTAACAAAATGGTAGCCACATGTTAAATCACGCTATCAACATGCAAATAAATGCTAGCAAACATGTAAAGAAACTAAGAATGCCAATTCATGCTAGCAAAACAAATGCTAAATAATGTAACATGATTTAACATTTTGCTAGCATGTTTTAGCACATAAACATGCTAGCAAAATGTTAAATCATGTTAACATCATGCTAATTAATGTTAAATAATGATAGCAAAATGTTATATCATGGTCTCAACATATTAATTAATGATAAAACATCCTAGCAAAAAATGTTAAACCAATGTTAAATAATGCTAGCAATGTGTTAAAACATGCTAGTAACATGCTAATTCATGTTAACAACATGCTAAATCATGCTACCAACATATTTAAAAATCTATCTATCTATCCATCCACCCATCTCTATCTATCTATCTATCTATCTATCTATCTATCTATCTATCTATCTATCTATCTATCTATCTATCTATCTATCTATCTATCTATCTATCTATCCATTCATCCACCCATCCATCCATCCATCCATCCATCTATTATCCATCCATCCTCCCTCTATCTATCTATCTATCTATCTATCTATCTATCTATCTATCTATCTATCTATCTATCTATCTATCTATCTATCTATCTATCTATCTATCTATCTATCTATCTATCTATCTATCTATCTATCTATCCATCCATCCTCCCTCTATCTATCTATCTATCCATCCATCCTCCCTCTATCTATCTATCTATCTATCTATCTATCTATCTATCTATCTATCTATCTATCTATCTATCTATCTATCTATCTATCTATCTATCTATCTATCTATCTATCTATCTATCTATCTATCTATCTATCTATCTATCTATCTATCTATCTATCTATCTATCCTCCCTCTATCTATCCTCCCTCTATCTATCTATCTATCTATCTATCTATCTATCTATCTATCTATCTATCTATCTATCTATCTATCTATCTATCTATCTATCTATCTATCTATCTATCTATCTATCTATCTATCTATCCATCCACCCATCCTCCCTCTATCTATCTATCCATCCATCCTCCCTCTATCTATCTATCCATCCTCCCTCTATCTATCTTTCCATCCATCCATCCAGCCATCCATCCATCCATCCATCCATCCATCCATCCATCCATCCATCCATCCATCTATCTATCTATCTATCTATCTATCTATCTATCTATCTATCTATCTATCTATCTATCTATCTATCTATCTATCTATCTATCTATCTATCTATCTATCTATCTATCTATCTATCTATCTATCCATCCATCCTCCCTCTATCTATCTATCCATCCATCTATCCATCCATCCTCCCTCTATCTATCTATCTATCTATCTATCTATCTATCTATCTATCTATCTATCTATCTATCTATCTATCTATCTATCTATCTATCTATCTATCTATCTATCTATCTATCTATCTATCTATCTATCTATCTATCTATCTATCTATCTATCCATCCTCCCTCTATCTATCCATCCATCCATCCATCCATCCATCCATCCATCCATCCATCCATCCATCTATCTATCTATCCATCTATCTTTCCGATATACTTTATTGCCTTCAAAACATTTAAACATTAAACTTCAAACGTAAAACCTTCAAAATTCAAGCTTTTAAAACCTTTTCAGACTTTCTAGTCAGGCTTTCTCAACCCAACTTCAGAGTTTGTCATCACACTTTACTCATCTGGCTTGAAATAGAATCTTTTGTAACATTATAAATGTCTTTACTGTCACTTTTGATCAATTTAATGCGTCCAAACATGAATTTTCCAGAGTACGTGTCGAAGCCTGAGATCTCTCTTGATGTGGTGAAGCTGGGGGACGCTGGTTTTGCAGCCATCATCACGTGCCGGTCCGAGAAGGGAACTCCGCTCAACACCTTCAGCCTGTTGAACAACACTAACGTCATCGCGATGGAACAGACCAACACAACCAGCGCGCTCTTCCGTGTGCCGCTCGAGCTGAACCGGGTCATGGGCCGCGTGAGGTGCAACGCCAGCAACAAGGGCGACTGGGTTCTGAGTGAACCAGTAACCCTGAGCGTGGGTGTGTAGCTCACTCAACCCTTTTCAATGAACTGCTGCTCAGAGATCATGTTAAAACACATTCCTCTCCTGCAGAGTCTGTAGGGGGCGCTGTAACGCTGACGCCCGTCACACACACGGGACGGGACTTCCAGGTGGTCGGTCTGGTTCTGCGCTGTCAGGTGGAGCGAGGAACGTTCCCACATTACCGCTGGTTCCTCAACAGCAGCCGGCTGGAGGGCCGCGGAGCTTTCTATGCGGTGGCCTGGCCCGACGACTCGGTTCTGTCGCTGTCTGTGGGCCGGGACAGCGCTGGGTTTTACCACTGTGAAGCTTTCGACAGGTTTGACAACAGCTCCAGCGTCCGCAGCCCCAAGATGCTGATCAATAAAGAGGGTATGGAGTATGAAATATATTTGCTTCATCATAATGTCATGAATGAATGCAATTTTTTTGTAATGTCAAATCGATTAATCGCGATTAATCGCATCTAACATAAAAGTTTGTGTTTATATAATATGTCTGTGTATATGTGTATAGACACACACACACACACACACACAAACATATATATAATGTATGAATAAATATAATAATACAGTGAGGGAAATAAGTATTTGAACACCTGCTATTTTGCAAGTTCTCCCACTTGGAAATCATGGAGGGTCTGAAATTGTCATCGTAGGTGCATGTCCACTGTGAGAGACATAATCTAAAAAACAATCCAGAAATCACAATATATGATTTTTTTAACTATTTATTTGTATGATACAGCTGCAAATAAGTATTTGAACACCTGAGAAAATCAATGTTAATATTTGGTACAGTAGCCTTTGTTTGCAATTCCAGAGGTCAAAGGTTTCCTGTAGTTGTTCAGCAGGTTTGCACTGCAGGAGGGATTCTGGCCCACTCCTCCACACAGATCTTCTCTAGATCAGTCAGGTTTCTGGCCTGTCGCTGAGAAACACAGAGTTTGAGCTCCTCCAAAGATTCTCTATTGGGTTTAGGTCTGGAGACTGGCTAGGCCACGCCAGAACCTTGATATGCTTCTTACAGAGCCACTCCTTGGTTATCCTGGCTGTGTGCTTCGGGTCATTGTCATGTTGGAAGACCCAGCCTCGACCCATCTTCAATGCTCTAACTGAGGGAAGGAGGTTGTTCCCCAAAATCTGGCAATACACCAAGCTCTTTGGTCTTGGCCGTGTTAGTAGTTGGATTCTTACTGATTGTATGGGGTGGACAGGTGTCTTTATGCAGCTAACGACCTCAAACAGGGGCATCTAATTTAGGATAATAAATGAGAGAGCCGCGTGGAGCAGTTATATGACGGACAGATGCACTTTTTATGGACTTCAGAAACAGAGCAACTATTACTGCTATTATAAAGCTTGGATTAGCCTGAACATTTGTAATGTAACTCAGATTTTATTCGTCTGAAAGAAGAATGTCACACACACCTCGGATGACTTGAGGGAGAGTAAATCATGGGCTCATGTTCATTTTTGGGTGAACTGTCCCTTTAATTTCATTTTTAATCTCAAATTCTTAAATTCATAAATTAAATTATTAATTATTTTTACAAATATTTCTAAAGAAAACTAAAATTACTATGAAAATCCTATAACAGGGAATATTCTCTCAAGGTTATGAACAAACGTTCTTCCAGTAACGTTAATAGAACGTTTATTCAATGTTATCTGGTCTTTAATAATGTTCTCAAAACGTTAGCACAACGACATTATTTACACATCATTCATGGAATGCATCACAATGAAACGTGTCCTTAGAACCTGAAAAAACGTCTTTAAAACGTTTGCTCAGGGAAGATTTAACAGGAAGTGTGTGAAGGTGTTCCGCCACTGAACCCGAGCGGGTGTGTCTCAGTTCTGAACGCAGTGTCCGCTCTGCTGGTGCTGGTGGTGTTGAGCTGCTTCGCTCTGCTGAACGTCGCTGTGATGGCCTGTTGTGTTTATGGAGTCGTGCTGCGTGAGTTAATCTTCTTTACATATAATAAAGGATTCACTGTTTATTATGTGTTATGAATTAATCACTTATTTATTATAATCATTTGTCTTCTCAGGAAGAAGATATTCAAGAAAATACTTGTGAGTTTTCTTTTTTTAAAGAGTCATAACACACACACTCACACACACACACTCACCGCCTGCGGTTTCCACTCATGACTGGGAACTAACACACACACTCACACACACACACACACACACTCACCGCCTGCGGTTTCCACTCACGACCGGGAACAAACAAACACACACACACACACTCACCGCCTGCGGTTTCCACTCATGACCGGGAACTAACACACACACACTCACCGCCTGCGGTTTCCACTCATGACTGGGAACTAACACACACACTCACACACACACACACACACACACACACTCACCGCCTGCGGTTTCCACTCACGACCGGGAACAAACAAACACACACACACACACTCACCGCCTGCGGTTTCCACTCATGACCGGGAACTAACACACACACACACACTCACCGCCTGCGGTTTCCACTCATGACTGGGAACTAACACACACACTCACACACACACACACACACTCACCGCCTGCGGTTTCCACTGATGACCGGGAACAAACAAACACACACACACACTCTCACCGCCTGCGGTTTCCACTCATGACCGGGAACAAACACACACACACACACTCACCGCCTGCGGTTTCCACTCATGACCGGGAACAAACAAACACACACACTCACCGCCAGCGGTTTCCACTCATGACCGGGAACTAACACACACACACACACACACTTTCAGAACTCCGGAAACACAAACTGCATCCACTGTTCCCTTAACGCTGGGTTATTTGTGAAGCTGAACAAGGTGATCTTTCCCTTACACACACACTCAATCACACACACACACACTCATACACACACACTTCTTTAGTGACATTGTTGATCTTTTGTCTAAAAACACAACGCCAGCGCCGCCGACGGCTCCCGTTACCCGAACGAAGCTCGATGGTGTGTGTGTGTGTGTGTGTGTGTGTGTGTGCTCACCTGGGAGAAGTGCCCATATAAGGAGTTCCCCCCTTTATGATGTCACACAGGGCCGTACTCTAAAAGCACTTTCTGAAACGTGTGTGAATCCTGAAGGAGTGTGTTTGGCACAGAAATACACTTTTAACAACTTCATCAAACTGAACTAATGTTCTGCTTTTTTATTTCAAGACTCACTGAACAACACAGAACAATGGGAATCTCTGTTAACCCGGAAGATGAAGAGGAAGAGGATTATCTAGTGAGGATGGATGCATTTACTTCATCATTTATAATCGCAATGCATTCTGGGTTTGCACTCTGAAGGACACATACAGTATTTGACCTAAAAGAGCATAATTTGCTTTGGAACATGCCTCGCATAGGAAGCTCGTGTGTTAAGTGTGTGTGTGTGTGTGTGTGTGTGTGTGTGTGTGTGTGTGTGTGTGTGTGTGTGTGTGTGTGTGTGTGTGTGTGTGTGTGTGTGTGTGTGTGTGTGTGTGTTTGTGTGTGTGTGTGTGTGTGTATGTGTTCTTTTGTTTGAGGAGAAGTTGGAGAGTTACAAGGAAGACGCCATCGCTGACAGAATGAGTGATTCTGCTCAGGTATTCCTTAATATTTAATAATAATAATAATTTTGTGTGAACATTCTGTGAAGTTCCCTGTCAGCTGAGATTGAGCTTGTTTTGTTCAGGACGAAGACGAATCTGTGGATGAAACTCTCCTGTATGAAGATGCAAAATAATAACACACAGTTTCACTTCTGGGAGTTTAATCCGTTAAGTCAGGCTGTTTGGATTCCCACAGACATAAGCATATCTTCACTCATTTGTCACGTATTATTCTCTCAGACAAAGCTTTATTCAGACCGAGACAATAGACAAGCACTCATGGGTTGACATGACTGACCAATCAGAAGCGAGGACCAGCCAACAATGTGTCTACTGTCAGATTCAAATGAGGCCGTGTGGTGTTGTGGAGGGAAGATCACAGATAAATAATGTGTATGTTTTGATGAGCCCGACAATGTTCATTTTAATGATGATTTGCAAGTACTGGATCACATTCATGTGTGTGTGTGTGTGTGTGTGTGTGTGTGTTTGTGAGGAGCAGTGAACAACATCATTGTGTGTTGGTTTCATAATCAACTGTTTAACATTAAACTAACGTAATTTTATCTGTAATGATTTGTGGTAACTTTAACCTTATTGGATTTTTCACTGCAACAGAGCCGGGAAGTCTGAATCAGTTTGGCGAGTCGGTTCTTTTGAACAGTTCATGTTAATGAACCGCTCACTGTGTATGGCAAGCCATTTTAACATTTAATCTTTAAAACGTACTAGTATCTATTTTCATGCTACTAGTACTTATTCAATAGATACTAGTACTTATTCCTTAGATACTTGTACTCATTTATTATACACTAGTATATTTTTTTAATTGTAACTAGTAACATCTCTTAATATACTAGTCGCAGCTGCTTTTTTACTCTATTATGTTATATTATGGTATTATGTTATGACTATTCAAAATTGCCACAGTAGGGTTCAATTAAAAATCTTACTAGTAACATTTGGAATAAATACTAATGAATAAGCAGTGTTGGGCATGTTACTTTAAAAAAGTAATTAGTTATAGTTACTAGTTACTTCTTACAAATAGTAACTGAGTTAGTAACTGAGTTACATCATTATAAAAGTAACTAATTACCAAGGAAAGTAATTACTGCGTTATTTTTTTTCCCCCAAATGTTCAAATATGTCAAATAACTTGGATGCCCCCAATATTAAACATGTTAAATGAAGGAATTGGACACTAAATAGAATAAATTATTATTATAAAACATTGTACATTAATGTAGGCTACACTATTGCTGTGGGACAATGTGAGAGACACCTATCAAATTCAATACATTATTGTAAATATTATCAGTAGACCTAATATAGTGTAAATATTGTGTAAATATTATCAGTACTACTCCTTTGGTATTGGAGCTCATGTTATCACCTGGGTTTTTAGCCACTCATTTTGTGGCGGCATGTGATGATGTGAGGCTTCATTAGACGTGGAGAGACTCTTTCTTCCTGGGCATAAGCTGCACATTACATAAACATTCTGACCTTTCACCTCAACGAGGGAAGAGTAGCGCTTATACTTCCAGTTTGCGAAGGCTACATTTGAAGTCGTTGGACTTGCCATCGCTCTGACTAGTGAGTGAGTACTAGTATCTAATGAATGAGTACTAGTATCTAATGAATGAGTACTAGTATCTAATGAATGAGTACTAGTATCTAATGAATGAGTACTAGTGTCTAATGAATGAGTACTAGTGTCTAATGAATGAGTACTAGTATCTAATGAATGAGTACTAGTGTCTAATGAATGAGTACTAGTGTCTAATGAATAAGTACTAGTATCTAATGAATGAGTACTAGTATCTAATGAATGAGTACTAGTGTCTAATGAATGAGTACTAGTGTCTAATGAATAAGTACTAGTATCTAATGAATGAGTACTAGTATCTATTGAATGAGTACTAGTGTCTAATGAATAAGTACTAGTATCTAATGAATGAGTACTAGTATCTAATGAATGAGTACTAGTGTCTAATGAATAAGTACTAGTATCTAATGAATGAGTACTAGTGTCTAATGAATGAGTACTAGTGTCTAATGAATGAGTACTAGTGTCTAATGAATGAGTACTAGTGTCTAATGAATGAGTACTAGTGTCTAATGAATGAGTACTAGTATCTATTGAATGAGTACTAGTATCTATTGAATGAGTACTAGTATATAATGAATGAGTACTAGTATCTAATGAATGAGTACTAGTATCTAATGAATGAGTACTAGTATATAATGAATGAATACTAGCATCTAATGAATGAGTACTAGTGTCTAATGAATGAGTACTAGTGTCTAATGAATGAGTACTAGTGTCTAATGAATGAGTACTAGTGTCTAATGAATGAGTACTAGTGTCTAATGAATGAGTACTAGTGTCTAATGAATGAGTACTAGTATCTAATGAATGAGTACTAGTGTCTAATGAATGAGTACTAGTGTCTAATGAATAAGTACTAGTATCTAATGAATGAGTACTAGTATCTATTGAATGAGTACTAGTACCTATTGAATGAGTACTAGTATATAATGAATGAGTACTAGTATCTAATGAATGAGTACTAGTATCTAATGAATGAGTACTAGTATATAATGAATGAATACTAGCATCTAATGAATGAGTACTAGTATCTAATGAATAAATACTAGTATCTAATGAATAAGTACTAGTATATAATGAATGAGTGCTAGTATCTAATGAATGAGTACTAGTATCTATTGAATGAGTACTAGTATCTATTGAATGAGTACTAGTATATAATGAATGAGTACTAGTATCTAATGAATGAGTACTAGTATCTAATGAATGAGTACTAGTATATAATGAATGAATACTAGCATCTAATGAATGAGTACTAGTATCTAATGAATAAATACTAGTATCTAATGAATAAGTACTAGTATATAATGAATGAGTACTAGTATCTAATGAATGAGTACTAGTATCTATTGAATGAGTACTAGTATCTATTGAATGAGTACTAGTATATAATGAATGAGTACTAGTATCTATTGAATGAGTACTAGTATATAATGAATGAGTACTAGTATCTAATGAATGAGTACTAGTATCTAATGAATGAGTACTAGTATATAATGAATGAGTACTAGTATCTAATGAATGAGTACTAGTATCTAATGAATGAGTACTAGTATATAATGAATGAATACTAGCATCTAATGAATGAGTACTAGTATCTAATGAATAAATACTAGTATCTAATGAATAAGTACTAGTATATAATGAATGAGTACTAGTATCTATTGAATGAGTACTAGTATCTATTGAATGAGTACTAATATATAATGAATGAGTACTAGTATCTAATGAATGAGTACTAGTATCTAATGAATGAGTACTAGTATATAATGAATGAATACTAGCATCTAACGAATGAGTACTAGTATCTAATGAATAAATACTAGTATCTAATGAATAAGTACTAGTATATAATGAATGAGTACTAGTATCTAATGAATGAGTACTAGTATCTAATGAATGAGTACTAGTATCTAATGAATAAATACTAGTATCTAATGAATGAGTACTAGTATCTAATGAATGAGCACTAGTATCTAATGAATAAGTACTAGTATATAATGAATGAGTACTAGTATCTAATGAATGAGTACCAGTATCTAATGAATAAATACTAGTATCTAATGAATAAGTACTAGTATATAATGAATGAGTACTAGTATCTAATGAATGAGTACTAGTATCTAATGAATGAGTACTAGTATCTAATGAATAAATACTAGTATCTAATGAATGAGTACTAGTATCTAATGAATGAGTACTAGTGTCTAATGAATGAGTACTAGTGTCTAATGAATAAGTACTAGTATCTAATGAATGAGTACTAGTATCTATTGAATGAGTACTAGTATCTATTGAATGAGTACTAGTATCTATTGAATGAGTACTAGTGTCTAATGAATGAGCACTAGTATCTATTGAATGAGTACTAGTATCTAATGAATGAGTACTAGTATCTAATGAATGAGTACTAGTGTCTAATGAATGAGTACTAGTGTCTAATTAATGAGTACTAGTGTCTAATGAATGAGTACTAGTATCTATTGAATGAGTACTAGTGTCTAATGAATAAGTACTAGTGTCTAATGAATAAGTACTAGTATCTAATGAATGAGTACTAGTATCTAATGAATGAGTACTAGTGTCTAATGAATAAGTACTAGTGTCTAATGAATAAGTACTAGTATCTAATGAATGAGTACTAGTATCTATTGAATGAGTACTAGTATCTAATGAATGAGTACTAGTATCTAATGAATAAATACTAGTATCTAATGAATAAGTACTAGTATCTAATGAATGAGTACTAGTATCTAATGAATAAGTACTAGTATCTAATGAATAAGTACTAGTATCTAATGAATGAGTACTAGTATCTAATGAATGAGTACTAGTATCTAATGAGTACTAGTATCTAATGAATGAGTACTAGTATCTAATGAATGAGTACTAGTGTCTATTGAATAAGTACTTAGCATGAAAATAAATATTAGTGCGATTTAAGGATTAAATGTGACTCGGCTTGCCATACACTGCGTTCATGAGAATCATCAAAAAGAACCGGTTCAAACGAACGGTTCATTCGCGAATCGGACACCAGTCTCTGAGGAAGCAGCTGCCGGGTGGTGTGTGTCCGTGTGTTTTCAGCTGTCGCGTGTGTTTGTGTTTGTGTGTGTGTTTGTGTGAGTGAGTGAGTGTGTTTGTTTCACCGATGGAGTCGAGCAGTGCGGCGTACGGAGCCTCTCTCGCCGGAGCGGGATTCGATCTCATCAAATTCATCAAACAGCCTCAAACTATCATTCGGATCCTCAGCTGGGTGAGTGACATGTGTCACGTTCAACTCACGGTGATCGATACTCGAGCAGGATCAGGGGGTAGAAACCAGCACGCCTTTCACTGCTTTAATCATGTTTCACTTAATACTATTTTTATTTTTATTTCAAGTTTTAAAAGTAGGACAGTGTCCCAGTATCACTTCAGTTAGTGCCTTTGAAGTCGTTTCACTATTGATATATTTTGCAACTGAATTTAATCGTTAGGAAACATTGTATTTTATCATTCTCCAAACGTTAGGGGAACGTTCTCTGAATGTTCTCTGAACGTTATAAAACAAGTAACATTCCATAAATGTCCAACCAAAACATTTTTTTTAAAAAAACCTTCCATGGACATTATTAATGTTATTAATGTTATTAATGTTACTGGAGGAACGTTTGTGTATTACATTGTGAGAACCTTGAGAGAACGTTCTCTGATTTAGCTGGGGAAGATCTGCTTCCGTCTGTCTCTCTCTGACTGTTTCAGTTTCCAGTGAACTTTACAAACGTCCTCAACTGTTAAAAGGTTAAACCACCCAAAAATGCAAATTATTGCGTGATTCATGTGCCATCCTCGATGTATATGACTTTCTCCTTTCAGCCGAACAGCTCTATATTTACAGATATCCTGTCTCTTCCAAGCGTTATAATGGTTTTGAAGATTTTGAAGGCCAGAAAAGTGCGTCCCTCCATCAAAAAAATAATCATTAATAAAAAAATCTCGTCCCCCATTAACTCCCATTATAAAGCCTGGAAGAGTCCGGATGTGTTTTAATATCTCTGATTGTGTTTGTCTGAGAGAAGAATGTCATACACACCTAGGATGGCTTGAGGGCGAGTAAATCATGCAATCATTTTCATTTTTGGGGGAATTAACCCTTTCACTGCCGCTCACTAGTGAAGGGGCTTTCCACAGACGCTGATCTCGTCCTGCATCAGATGACCTCGTCCACCACGGCTGTGTTTGTGTCTGATTGAGCCGGACTCTCTCTAGTCACATGAGCACTCAGGCCAGTGGTTAGTTAGTTGTGTACTATCACATGATACACACCATCACAAGTACAGAATGTCCCCCGTCCTCTGTCCCGCCGCTGACATGTAAACACAGCAGATGGCAGGTAACACGAGAACAGGCTGACGTTTGTGTTGCGTGTGTGTGTGTGTGTGTGTGTGTGTGTGTGTGGATTAGAAAGTTTGGTTTGTGTCTCACCGGTGGCTTGACCTCTTCCGTGACACATTTGCATCGACTGCTCTCTCTCTCTCTCTCTCTCTCTCTCTCTCTCTCTCTCTCTCTCTCTCTCTCTCTCTCTCTCTCTCTCTCTCTCTCTCTCTCTCTCTCTCTCTCTCTCTCTCTCTCTCTCTCTCTCTCTCTCTCTCTCTCTCTCTCTCTCTCTCTCTCTCTCTCTCAGACAGGTCTGACTCGTGTGTCGGGCGATGGTTTAAGCTAGTTTGACCTGTTTTAACTGAGAGCAACTTTCTCAGACGGCCAGTTTTAATTGGTTTGGTTGCGAGTGCAGTGCGCCTGCAGAGAGACTCCGCCCACACGCTCTTCTGATTGGCTGTGACTTTTAATTGATTTAGTTGCGAGTGCTTGCAGAGAGACTCCGCCCACACGCTCTTCTGATTGGCTGTGAGTTTTGATTGATTTGGTTGCGAGTGCAGTGCACTTGCAGAGAGACTCCGCCCACACGCTCTTCTGATTGGCTGTGAGTTTTGATTGATTTGGTTGCGAGTGCAGTGCACTTGCAGAGAGACTCCGCCCACACGCTCTTCTGATTGGCTGTGAGTTTTGATTGATTTGGTTGCGAGTGCAGTGCACTTGCAGAGAGACTCCGCCCACACGCTCTTCTGATTGGCTGTGAGTTTTAATTGATTTGGTTGCGAGTGCAGAGACTCCGCCCACACGCTCTTCTGATTGGCTCTGGGTTTTGATTGATTTGGTTGCGAGTGCTTGCAGGGGGACTCCGCCCACACGCTCTTCTGATTGGCTGTGAGTTTTAATTGATTTGGTTGCGAGTGCAGAGACTCCGCCCACACGCTCTTCTGATTGGCTCTGAGTTTTGATTGGTTTGGTTGCGAGTGCTTGCAGAGAGACTCCGCCCACACGCTCTTCTGATTGGCTGTGAGTTTTAATTGATTTGGTTGCGAGTGCAGAGACTCCGCCCACACGCTCTTCTGATTGGCTCTGAGTTTTGATTGGTTTGGTTGCGAGTGCTTGCAGAGAGACTCCGCCCACACTCTCTTCTGATTGGCTGTGAGTTTTGATTGATTTGGTTGCGAGTGCAGAGACTCCGCCCACACTCTCTTCTGATTGGCTGCTCAGGACACTGTTATGTTTGTAAAAGCGCTCATGACATTAGTGTAATCTGTGAGGAGATGTTTCTGCCCTGTGGTCTGATGAGGTTTCTCTTCCTCCATTGTCAGGTTTTTGCCATTGTGGTGTTCGCCTCCATAACCGCTGAAGGCTACGTGAACGACTCCACTGACTCCCACGTCAAGTGCGTCTTCAACGGTAACGACGGGGCCTGTCATTATGGGGTGGGAATCGGCGTCATCGCCTTCCTGGCGTGCATAGCCTTCCTATTGGCTGACGCTGTCCTGCCTTCGATGAGCAATGCCCAGGAGCGGAAGTACGTGGTGGTGGCGGATCTGGGCTTCTCAGGTGAGCCGTCTGCATTTGAGCTTCACGTGTGTTTCCATACAGAGATGCAAATTTAGCTTATGTGTGAAATTGGAGTATCGCATAAAACATCTGTGAATAAAGCAGCGCTTCCATCACACACACTCGCCCAGACACACACACACACTCGCCCAGACACACACACACACTCGCCCAGACACACACACACACACAGTGTCTGTGTGTGTGTGTGTGTGTGTGTGTGTGAGTGTGTGAGTGTGCGAGTGTGCGTGCGAGCGTGTGCGTGCGAGCGTGTGTGTGCGAGCGTGCGAGCGAGCGTGTGTGTGCGAGCGTGCGTGCGAGCGTGTGTGTGTGAGTGTGTGTGTGTGTGTGAGTGGGAGAGTGTGTATGTGAGAGTGTGATTGTGTGATTGTGTGTGAGAGTGTGAGCGAGTGTGAGAGTGTGAGAGTGAGTGTGAGAGTGTGAGTGAGAGTGAGTGTGAGAGTGTGAGTGAGAGTGTGAGTGAGAGTGTGAGTGAGAGTGAGTGTGAGAGTGAGTGTGAGAGTGAGTGTGAGAGTGAGTGTGAGAGTGAGTGTGAGAGTGAGTGTGAGAGTGAGTGTGAGAGTGAGTGTGAGAGTGAGTGTGAGAGTGAGTGTGAGAGTGAGTGTGAGAGTGAGTGTGAGAGTGAGTGTGAGTGTGAGAGTGAGTGTGAGAGTGAGTGTGAGAGTGAGTGTGAGAGTGAGTGTGAGAGTGAGTGTGAGAGTGAGTGTGAGAGTGAGTGTGAGAGTGAGTGTGAGAGTGAGTGTGAGAGTGAGTGTGAGAGTGAGTGTGAGAGTGAGTGTGAGAGTGAGTGTGAGAGTGAGTGTGAGAGTGAGTGTGAGAGTGAGTGTGAGAGTGAGTGTGAGAGTGAGTGTGAGAGTGAGAGTGAGTGTGAGAGTGAGTGTGAGAGTGAGTGTGAGAGTGAGTGTGAGAGTGAGTGTGAGAGTGAGTGTGAGAGTGAGTGTGAGAGTGAGTGTGAGAGTGAGTGTGAGAGTGAGTGTGAGAGTGTGTAATTGTAAGTGTGTGTGTGTGTGTGTGTGTGTGAGAGTGTGATTATGGGTGATTATGTGTGTGTGTGTGAGAGTGTGATTATGGGTGATTATGTGTGAGAGTGTGTGTGTGAGAGTGTGTGAGAGTGTTTGTGTGAGTGTGTGTGAGAGTGTGAGTGTGTGTGAGAGTGTGTGTGTGTGTGTGTGAGAGTGTGTGTGTGTGAGAGTGTGTGTGTGAGAGTGTGTGTGAGAGTGTGTGTGAGAGTGTGTGTGAGAGTGTGTGTGAGAGTGTGTGTGAGAGTGTGTGTGAGAGTGTGTGTGAGAGTGTGTGTGAGAGTGTGTGTGAGAGAGTGTGTGTGTGAGTGTTTTTATCCAGCACATGTTGACTCTGCGGCGTCTGTTCCGCTTGTGGAAACTGCAGGGCTGTTGTCAGTCGTGTTTTCCACATGAGCTGTTCTTGAGCATCATCAGTTTGAGCTGAAGAGCCTCTGAACGTCCTGTGGTCGATCTGCACCTCCGCCTCTTCCTGTGTGAGTGTGTGTGTGAAAGATGACAGTAGTGTGTGTGCACTGCAGGGTCATGAAGGATCACTGAAACCCTGAAGAATCGACACACACACACACACACACACAACATTACATGATGATGACGGGAATCCTGGTCCTTCATAGACCAAAAACGCTTGTTGAGTCTGAAATTAATGTTTGTAGTTGTTTTAGATTATTTTATAGTTTGTTTTGTCTTTTAAATCATTTTAAAGCATTTTGTGCTGATAATGGTACAGGAGTTACACCCACAGCTCTGGATTTACTGTCACGAGACAACCACTGGTCAAAGATTTATTTAATCTACTAAACTATATTAATATATGCATATATTTTAACTGACTGTGTGTGTGTGTGTGTGTGTGTGTGTTGGGTAAAGTAACTTCTAAAAGTAACTATAGAGTAACCTGTTATTTAGTTACTTTTTATGAATGGAAAGTTCTATTTCTTGGCAGCAGAGAAAATAAAATAAATCTGAACTGAAATTAAATAAAATAATACATTAAAATACAATAAAAACAAATAAATAAAAAAATCTATAAATAAAATACAATAAAATAAAATAATGAAATTAAATAATAAAATTAAATAAAATTAAATGAATAAAATAAATAAATAAATAAAATACAATGAAATGAAATAATACATGAAAATAATAAAATAAAAATATAGTAATAAAATACAATACAAAAAATATATAAACTAAAATACAATAAAATAAAATAATAAAATAAAAAATAAAAAATTAATACATTTAAATAAAAATAAAATACAATACAATATAATTAAATTAAAAATGTATTTTAAAAAAATACAATAAAATAAAATAAATAAAATAACATGGATAAAATACAATAAAATAATACAATTAAACGATGAAATAAATAATACAATTAAATAATACAATTAAATTAAATAATTAAATTAAATGATGAAATAAAAGTTGCCAGTCAACATTTCTCATTTTCATTAAGTTGAATTTGATAAAAACTTGAAAAAAAACCCTATTTGAAATAACTCAAAAATGACTAAAACTTAAACTAAAATGAGAATCTAAAACCCACCGCTCCAATAGTGTCTGATCGATGCTCTGTCTGTGATTGGCTAATGAATGATGACATCATGTGTCGGTCAGGCGCCTGGACGTTCCTGTGGTTTGTGTGTTTCTGCCTCATGGCCGATCAATGGACGAAGACCAGCGACACCAGCAGCATCCCTACAGACGGAGCCCACGCCGTCATCGCCTTCTCCTTCTTCTCCATCGGGTCCTGGGTAAGAGAGTGTGTGTGAGAGTGTGTGAGAGTGTGTGTGAGAGTGTGAGTGAGAGTGTGTGTGTGAGTGTGTGTGTGTGTGAGTGTGTGTGAGTGTGTGTGAGAGTGTGTGTGAGAGTGTGTGAGTGTGTGTGAGTGTGTGTGAGTGTGTGTGAGAGTGTGTGTGAGAGTGTGTGAGAGTGTGTGTGAGAGTGTGTGTGAGAGTGTGTGTGTGAGTGTGTGTGAGTGTGTGTGTGTGTGAGTGTGTGTGAGTGTGTGTGAGAGTGTGTGTGAGAGAGTGTGTGAGAGTGTGTGAGAGTGTGTGTGAGAGTGTGAGTGAGAGTGTGTGTGTGAGTGTGTGTGTGTGTGAGTGTGTGTGAGTGTGTGTGTGTGAGTGTGTGTGTGTGAGTGTGTGTGAGTGTGTGTGAGTGTGTGTGAGTGTGTGTGAGTGTGTGTGAGTGTGTGTGAGTGTGTGTGAGTGTGTGTGAGTGTGTGTGAGTGTGTGTGAGTGTGTGTGAGTGTGTGTGAGTGTGTGAGTGTGTGTGAGTGTGTGTGAGAGTGTGTGAGAGTGTGTGAGTGTGTGTGAGTGTGTGTGAGA
>CM042254.1:51920024-51922524 GCA_023566225.1 Romanogobio albipinnatus
AAAATAGTCTGCAATTTGGCCTTTATTGCTCATTTAATACATGTCTACATTACAAATAAATAAAATGAGATATTAACCTACACTTCTGACAAATGACCCCGGTTACGGTTACCACGGTTACGGTTAGTGTGACCAGTAAACCCATGATAATGTTGGTGAAGTGTGGTTTGAAGGTATTTTAACTGATGTGCTCAGTGTTTCTCCTGATCTGCAGGTTAGTGTTGTTGTTTAGTCAGCGCGGTTTAACTGCTTTAACTAAATCAAATCACGGAGACCTCTGCACCGAACTCCAACGCTTCTCATTGGCTGTTTAGTGGTCATGTGATCGAGACTCTCAGCAGGTAAAACACATTTGTTCAGAGTCAGAGCTCGTGAGTTGTGCTGTTTCGTTCCGCATTAATGTTTCCCTGGCCTAAAGTCTAGCACTGCACGATTTGTAAATTATGCGTGGCGGCCACATATAATATATTTTGTACGAATGTAAAGAACCAGGCCAGATTGTCTGGATGAGTAACTTTCAGAAAGACTGTCTGACAATGAATGAACATCTGAATCCACTCATACAACTATCACTCACATCTGAGACAGCGTCCCACTGAGTGAATCAGCTGAGAACGGCTTCCTTTGCATGAGTTTACCTCGTCCCAAACTCCTGATCCCCTCTCCTGGGAGATCACACACATCCAATAGATTTTGGGTTTATCTCAATGTCAATTCTCACTCCACAATATTATATGTGTTTAGTATCGTTTGAAATGTCTCAGTGCGAATGGTACAAAGATCTCATAAGCACAGAAATACACAAGAAGAGTTTTTAGAGCGTAGAGGTGTTTTACTGATGATGGGGGGTGTGGCTGTTGGAGGCGTTTGGTTTCCTTTCAATCAAGCCAAATGGGAAGCGACTCAATTTAAATTCCCTTTGTTTTCATGCATTTCCATTTTAAACAGTTGATGATCTGCTCTGAGTTATATAAAGCGATGCAGTGATGAGTTCAGGCTCAACACTATTAACAAGGCTGGCCCGTAACACAGAAAACGCTCTGAGTTACACAATATTCAAAAGGTCAGGAAATCTTTCATTCTTTAAGCTATTTCTGAATATTTGATGTTATGTATGAATTATCTTTGAATTGATTATGTAATTGGCATTATACATTTACCTGACTGCTAATAAAATTGTTACATTTTTATCCTTTCTGAATTACTCTGTAATTATGAACTATCTCCAGAACGGAACGATATAATTGCAATAAAGGGTTAAAATTAGGGCTGGGTATCGATTCAGATGTTCTGATTCAATTCGATTTCGATTCGCAAACCGATTCAATTTCGATGCTCGATTCAACTCAATGAATATAGATTTAATACAAATACTATATTTATAAAAAAAGAACAGTGAACAAGTTTACAAGTGGGTAATTAAAAAGAAATTAAGAGCCACAAACCTGTATATTAAACTCTTTTATTTTAGGTACACTTGGGTACATTAAAACAGAACCCATCTCTATATTTCAAATGCATACAATTATGTTAAATACAATACAATTGTGTTTTTATGGATATTTTGATACATTTATTCTAAAACATAAAAAGGATATTGGATGATTTTCAGTAATGGACAAGCTTTTCTTGCGATTTAGCCGACCGTCATTCGTTTTTAATGAAGGCTTTTTTCCTCCGTGCCCCGGATGATGCATTATATTTTGTCACTATCTCTGTTATTTGCGTGCCTTCCTTAGATGCGATTCGATTTTATCTTTGCGACAAGCATATATGCGATACCGGGCAGGATCGACTGGAAACCCCCGGGACAGAGAACTGGGGCGGATCGAACGAGACCAGTTGAAACTTTAACCGGCTATATCTTGGAAACGCGCCGGCGAAACCGTCTGTAATTCGGGTCGATCAGTGCCTGACGAGGCCACCGGGGGATGAGACGGAGCCTTTTCGGTTACTTTTCATACACGAGAAGCGCGTTCCTGGATACAAGAAGTTGCCGTGGTAATTACAATACCTTAACGTGCTGACTTATCCGGACTAACTTTTATTTGAGGAAATCTATTCATAGGCTAAGCTATTAGGTTTGAATTATTGGTCTTGCGCTGTCTATTGACTGTTGATTTATCATTTGTGAGGTGCTTAAGCACTGAATGAAGGAATGATAAGCGCTCCTCTCGCTCCTTTGGAACATCGCGCAAGGCCAATAAGAGAGTGACATCTAGTGGAGAAGACTGGTAATTAGATTTACGTTAATTTCATGTTCAAATTTTACGAAATAAATATGGGGGGGAAAAAATCGATTCTTGGCCTTTGAGAATCGATTTTGAATCGACCGCATTTAAAAAAACGATTAATCGAAAAATATTTTTTTTTGCCCAGCCCTAGTTAAAATGATTAAATGTATGATTAACTATTAGATATAAATGACTAAACAACCAATTGGCATTCTCTTCTAAATCCAACAAATATGATAAATGGAGTCAGATAGAGAATATTATAA
>CM042254.1:51927524-51940024 GCA_023566225.1 Romanogobio albipinnatus
CCTTTGGAGATCAGGGTCCAGAGTCTGGAGGAAGAGAGGAGAGCACACAATCCACACTGCTTGAGCTCCAGTGTAAAGTTTCCACAGTCAGTGATGGTTTGGGGTGCCATGTCATCTGCTGGTGTTGGTCCACTGTGTGTTCTGAGGTCAGAGGTCAACGCAGCCGTACACCAGGAAGTTTTAGAGCACTTCATGCTTCCTGCTGCTGACCAACATTATGGAGATGCAGATTTCATTTTCCAACAGGACTGGGCACCTGCACACAGACATAATCTAAAAAAAAAAAAACAGAAATCACAATATATGATTTTTTAACTAATTATTTGTATGATACAGCTGCAAATAAGTATGTGAACACCTGAGAAACTCAATGTTAATATTTGGTACAGTAGCCTTTGTTTGCAATTACAGAGGTCAAAGGTTTCCTGTAGTTTTTCAGCAGGTTTGCACTGCAGGAGGGATTTTGGCCCACTCCTCCACACAGATCTTCTCTAGATCAGTCAGGTTTCTGGCCTGTCGCTGAGAAACACGGAGTTTGAGCTCCTCCAAAGATTCTCTATTGGGTTTAGGTCTGGAGACTGGCTAGGCCACGCCAGAACCTTGATATGCTTCTTACAGAGCCACTCCTTGGTTATCCTGGCTGTGTGCTTCGGGTCATTGTCATGTTGGAAGACCCAGCCTCGACCCATCTTCAATGCTCTAACTGAGGGAAGGAGGTTGTTCCCCAAAATCTGGCAATTCATGGCCCCGGTCATCCTCTCCTTAATACAGTGCAGTCGCCCTGTCCCATGTGCAGAAAAACACCCCCAAAGCATGATGCTACCCACCCCCCCCCATGCTTCACAGTAGGGATGGTGTTCTTGGGATGGTACTCATCATTCTTCTTCCTCCAAACACGTTTAGTGGAATTATGACCAAAGAGTTCCTCCCGAGTGACTGAGCTTCTCACCCTATCTCTAAGGGAGCGCCCAGCCACCCTGCGGAGAAAGCTCATTTCGGCCGCCTGTATCCGGGATCTTGTCCTTTCGGTCATGACCTAAAGCTCATGACCATAGGTGAGAGTAGGAACGTAGATTGACCGGTAAAACGAGAGCTTCGCCTTACGGCTTAGCTCTTTCTTCACCACGACAGACCGGTACATCGACCGCATTACTGCAGAAGCTGCACCGATCCGTCTGTCAATCTCCCGTTCCATCCTCCCCTCACTCGTGAACAAGACCCCTAGATACTTGAACTCCTCCACTTGGGGCAGGAACTCTCCACCAACCTGAAGTGGGCAAGCCACCCTTTTCCGACTGAGGACCATGGCCTCGGATTTGGAGGTGCTGATCCCCATCCCAGCCGCTTCACACTCGGCTGCAAACCGTCCCAGTGCATGCTGAAGGTCCTGGTTAGAAGGGGCCAACACGACAACGTCATCCGCAAAGAGCAGAGACGAAACCGTGTGGTCCCCAAACCTGACACCCTCCGGCCCTTGGCTGCGCCTAGAAATTCTGTCCATAAAAATTATGAACAGAACCGGCGACAAAGGGCAGCCCTGCCGGAGTCCAACATGCACCGGGAACAAGTCTGACTTACTGCCGGCAATGCGGACCAAACTCCTGCTTCGGTCATACAGGGACCGGACAGCCCTCAGCAAAGGACCCCGGACCCCATATTCCCCCAGCACCCTCCACAGGACACCGCGAGGGACACAGTCGAATGCCTTCTCCAAATCCACAAAACAAATGTGGACTGGTTGGGCAAACTCCCATGAACCCTCCAGCACCCTGTAGAGGGTATAGAGCTGGTCCAGTGTTCCACGACCAGGACGAAAACCACACTGTTCCTCCTGAATCCGAGGTTCCACTATCGGCCGAATTCTCCTCTCCAGTACCCTGGCATAGACTTTCCCGGGGAGGCTGAGAAGTGTGATCCCCCTATAGTTGGAACACACCCTCCGGTCCCCCTTTTTAAAAAGAGGAACCACCACCCCGGTCTGCCATCCCAGAGGCACTGTCCCCGACCGCCACGCGATGCTGCAGAGGCGTGTCAGCCAAGACAGCCCCACAACATCCAGAGACTTGAGGTACTCAGGGCGGATCTCATCCACCCCCGGTGCCTTGCCACCGAGGAGTTTCTTGACCACCTCGGTGACTTCAGCTTGGGTGATGGACGAGTCCTCCTCTGAGCCCCCAGCCTCTGCTTCCTCAATAGAAGACGTGACGGCGGGATTGAGGAGATCCTCGAAGTATTCCTTCCACCGTCCGACAACATCCCCAGTCGAGGTCAACAGCCGCCCATCGCCACTGTAAACAGCGTTGGTAGGGCACTGCTTCCCCCTCCTGAGGCGCCGGACGGTTTGCCAGAATCTCTTCGAGGCCAGCCGATAGTCCTTTTCCATGGCCTCACGGAACTCCTCCCAGGCCCGAGTTTTTGCCTCCACAACCACCCGGGCTGCAGTCCGTTTAGCCTGCCGGTACCTGTCAGCTGCCTCAGGAGTCCCACAAGCCAGCCAGGCCCGATAGGACTCCTTCTTCAGCTTGACGGCATCCCTTACTTCCGGTGTCCACCACCGGGTTCGGGGATTGCCGCCTCGACAGGCACCGGAGACCTTGCGTCCACAGCTCCGAGCAGCCGCTTTGACAATGGAGGTGGAGAACATGGTCCACTCGGACTCAATATCTCCAGCCTCCCTCGGGATCCGGTCGAAGCTCTGCCGGAGGCAGGAGTTGAAGATCTCTCTGACAGGAGACTCGGCCAAACGTTCCCAGCAGACCCTCACAGTACGTTTGGGTCTACCGAGTCTATCCAGCTTCCTCCCCCGCCATCGGATCCAACTCACCACCAGGTGGTGATCAGTTGACAGCTCCGCCCCTCTCTTCACCCGAGTGTCCAAGACATACGGCCGCAGGTCAGATGAAACGACCACGAAGTCGATCATTGACCTACGACCTAGGGTGTCCTGGTGCCATGTGCACTGATGGACACCCTTATGCTTGAACATGGTGTTCGTTATGGACAAACTGTAACTAGCACAGAAGTCCAATAACTGAACACCACTCGGGTACAGATCAGGGGGGCCGTTCCTCCCAATCACGCCCCTCCAGGTTTCACTGTCATTGCCCACGTGGGCGTTGAAGTCCCCCAGTAGAACGACGGAGTCCCCAGTCGGAGCACTCTCCAGCACCCTTCCCAGGGACACCAAGAGGGCCGGGTACTCTGCACTGCTATTTGGCCCGTAGGCACACACAACAGTGAGAGACCTATCCCCGAGCCGAAGCCGCAGGGAAACGACCCTCTCGTTCACCGGGGTAAACTCCAACACATGGCGGCAGAGCTGGGGAGCTATAAGCAAACCCACACCAGCCCGCCGCCTCTCACCATGGGCAACTCCAGAGTGGTGAAGAGTCCATCCCCTCTCGAGAAGTGTGGTTCCAGAGCCCAAGCCGTGCGTAGAGGTGATTCCGACTATCTCTAGTCGGAACCTCTCAACCTCACGCACAAGCTCAGGCTCTTTCCCCGCCAGCGAGGTGACATTCCATGTCCCAAGAGCTAGTTTCCGTGTCCAGGGATCGGGTCGTCTAGGCCCCCGCCTTCGACTGCCGCCCGATTCGCTTTGCACCGGCCCCTTACGGTCCCTCCCGTGAGTGGTGGGCCCACGGGAAGGTGTCCCCACGTCGCTCCTTTGGGCTGAGCCCGGCCGGACCCCGTGGGGAAAGGCCCGGCCACCAGGCGCTCGCATACGAGCCCCAACCCCAGGCCTGGCTCCAGGGTGGGGCCCCGGCTGCGCCATAACGGGCGACGTCACGGTCCTCCTTTTTCTTGGCATCATAAGGGTTTTTGAACCCAATAAAATTAATAAATAAAGAAATAAGTGACTGGTATAAAAATAAATAAGAGTAAGTAAAAGAAAATAAATCAGTTTGATACAAATAAATAAAAGCTAGAAAGGATTTGTCACAAATTTGTACATTTACTACTCAGCCTGGGCCAGAAGTTCTTGGCAGAAACAGGAAGTAAACCGGCAGTGCCCGGGAAACTCGTCTATATATATTGATATATGTATATGTGTGTGTATATATATATATACAGATATATTATATCGTTAGCCTCATAGCATAATTGCCTAAGTCATTTGTTGGCCAAATATGATCTGGGCAATTATGCTATGAGGCGTTTATGTTTGATGCGATTAATTGTGATAAATATTAGTGCTGTCAATCGATTAATCGCATCAAAATTTAAAATTTGTGTTTACATAACGTGTGTGTGTACTGTGTGTAATTATGATGTGTATATATAAATACACATACATGCATGTATATATTTAAGAAAAATGTGTTATATTTATATCTAAAATATTTATGTATAATATCAATTATATAAATATATATATATACCATGTATACATACAAATATCTTAAATATATAAATATGTGTGTGTGTGTGTGTGTGTGTGTGTGTGTGTGTGTGTGTGTATTCAAATATATATAAATATATATCATAATAATTATACACAGTACACACACACACATATATTATGTAAACACAAACTTTTATTTTGGATGCGATTTAATTGATTGACAGCACTAAATATTTATACACACACACACACACACTTTTATGTTAGATGTGACCTAAAAATGTTATTTACATTAAAGTCATAATTATGACATAAAAAACTATTATGATGGAATGTCATAATTTTGACCTTTTTGTCTCAACTTTTTATGTCACAATTTTAAAATTTTATGTAATATTTATGATATTATAATTTGGACAATTGATGTCATAATTAATATGTCCAAATTTTTGGTAACCCAGTAAAAATAGTCAACAAAAATAATGTGTGACTCTGGAGTGTGTTATGAGTTGCAGTATTAATATACAGTAGATCATCCTATACCATACATGTGTAAATCCACATATAGTGCATGTGACGTGTGTGAGCTGTGCTGTAATGACTGAGTCCCTCCAGCAGGGGCCGCTGTGTGTGTGTTGATCTGTGTGTCCAGCTGATCCACTCACACACACTCTCTCGACAGGAGCTCGAGCGGCAGTACTCTCCGAGTCGCTGGTCACTCAGGATGTCGGCGGATGACGTGATCAGAGCCCATGTGGCCGCTTTGAGATCAGGTGAGCCTCATTTCATTCATCAAACCTCAACAGGAGCACATGACCTACATCTGTGACACGAGCTGTGCACGAGGAGCAGGACTGTTTACATGAGGTGTGTGTGTGTGTGTGTGTGTGTGTGTGTGTGTGTGTTCTGCAGGCACAGAGAAGGCTCGAGCTGTCACTCAGACTTTGATTGACGTGCCGTACGGTGAGGGTGATGGAGAGAAACTGGACGTTTACCTTCCCAGCAGCCCCAGTCCAGGTGACCGCTATTATAATGAGTAACACACCAGTGTCGTTTTTGTTTTATTAAAGGCGCAGTATGTAAGATTTTAGGATTAGAATATCCTCTAGATCAGCCTTTCTCAAAGTGGGTGCCGCGGCACACTGGGGTGCCGCCTGACTGTGTCTGGGGTGCCGCCAAAAAATAACGTAGGCTAAAAAAAAAAAAAAAATCTGAAATTTCATATATAAAATATATTTGAATTTACATAAATACATTCTTCTTCTTTTTAACCCTTTCGCACGTACGATCACACATTCACACATGTGATTAGACCGGCAGTGCATCACGTTCATTCAAATGTAAATTCAAATGTGCTTTGGCGTTGGCTTGCACTGAGCCAGAGACAGGCGCGCTCAGACTTGTCATATATCACAACTTTTCAGTGTTTTCAGCCACATAATGTTTATTTTAGGTTTCATACATATACGTACTAAAAAAACTATACATTTAGAGTTTGTAAAATACACAATGATGAAAAATGAAGAGGCAATAATAATCCTTTCCATTATAATTAGTTTTATTCCTATCAGATACACATTGTGTAAGTAACTTTAAAGTTTACTCTATTCTTCTCCCAGTTCACCTGCCACTTACTTTTATGTATTTTGGGAGAAGTGGATGAATTCACGTCTTGTAAATCCAACAGATCCGATTTTCTGAACTGCGCCAGCGGCGGCGATGGCGGCGCCCATCGCGCATACAGCTCAACTAACGCGATCGTTTTAAAGGTGTTTAAACGACAAAACACTTCCTCTTGTATATATTTGACAATCGGAATATCAGATATTTCAGGCCATATCTAACAAATTTGTGAATATTTTGAATAAAAAAGGAAAAAATGACATAAAAGTCTCTCATTGATTGTGGTCACCCCCACCCCCGGCTTGTGTGAGCGCGTATGTGCGCTGCATGCGCGCATGTAGATCTTCTCCATTTCTCGTTGCAGATTATTTTTGTGTGTGTGTGGGTGTATGTGGGTGTGTGTGCATGCACATATGGCACGGATGAAAGCAAGCACTATATGGAAAAACATTCCTGCTCATCTCTGGTGCATGGAACATGGATCTTTTTCTTATCGTATTGTATCTGATTTTATTTATTTTTGTCACGTCTGCCACTTTTTATTTTATTTTAACTGCATCCTGCACTTCAGTTTAGTTCTCCTGGTCAGGATTTGTTGTTGGGTTCTTGTATTGTGCGGTCCACCTCTTACGGTTTTATGGCATTTGTGTCTCTGATTAATTATTTTGTGAATTACTTTGCAAACCTGTGTTTTTAAATGTGCTATAAAGTTGTTATTATTATTGTTATTTACAGTTCGTATTATGCTCTGTTCATGTCCTGTCTAAATAAACAGGACATTTGCATTTAAATTTGGGTTATGCAGTGTTTTTACATTATATTTTAAACTGGGGTGCCTTGAAATTTTATGCACTTTTGAAAGGTGCCCTGACTGAAAAAAGTTTGAGAAAGGCTGCTCTAGATCAGTGTTGACTTTATCCCAAATGTGAATGTTTAAATCAGTGATTTTCCCCAGGACACGGCCCGTGTGTGTGCGCCGCCCATCAGTGACATCATCCCCGGTGTTATTGTGCGGTAACCATGGCAACACTAATATCTGATGTGTTTATTAGCCACTGTTTGGATCATTGATGGACAGAAACTGCTCATTGTTCTCCAGCTCAACACAGTTAGTCTGATTGTGTAAATCTGCTGTTGTTGGTTTAGCGCACAGAGTGCCATGTTTTCCCGCCTCATATGATCTCGCTCACTGCAGAGTGAACAAGTGTCTCATAGTAGCGCCCAGCCCACATCACAACAGCACTTTAACACACTCACATGTGTGTGAGAGGATCAAACACACACACGCATGAGCGAAAGAAGCGGATGCGCTCGCGGCAGAATAATGTGTGTGTGTGTGTGTGTGTGTGTGCAGGGAACATGGATCTGATGGTGATCTGATGGATCTGATGTGTGTGTGTGTGTGTGTGTGTGTGTGTGTGTGTGTGTGTGTCTGTCACTGATTCTGCGCTGAATGTGTTTCAGATCTGCCGCTGGTGATTTACCTCCACGGGGGATACTGGCAGTTCCTCAGGTCTGATCCTCCTCATTTTCATGTGATTTACAAATCAAATATGAGTCGAGTCTGAGATTTGCATCGTGAGCATGAGACTCGGATCTGATTGCTGCTGTGTCATATAAGCATGAGTGAGTGTGTGTGTTATCCAACACTGCCTTTAGGTAGTTTGGTGTGTTTATAGAAAACAGTACATTAATATTTAGTTTGTTATTCTAAGTCATTATTAATGAGAACTGTATTATACATCGATCAGGCATAACATTATGACCACATTCCTAATATTGTGACCCGTCTCTGGTGGACTCCACTAGACCCCTGAAGGTGAGCTGTGGTCTCTGGCACTAAGATGTTAGCAGCAGATCCTTTAAGTCCTGTAAGTTGGGAGGCGGGGCCTTCATGGATCGGACTTGTGTGTTCAGCTCATCCCACAGATGCTCGATTGGATTGAGATCTGGGGAGTTTGGACTCAAACTCGTTGTTGTGCTCCTCAAACTCATTCCTGAAGCATTAGTGCTTTGTGGCGGCGCATTATCTGCTGAAAGAGCCACAGCCGCAGGGAACACCGTCCCCATGAGAGGCTGGACATGGGCTCAGCAATGCTTAGGTAGGTGGGACGTGTCAAAGTCACATCCACATGATGGAGGACCCAAGGTTTCCCAGCAGAACATTGCCCAAAGCATCACTGCCTCCGCCGCCACGCCTTCTTCCCATAATGCACCTGTGCCATGTGTTCCCCAGGTGAGCCACGCACACACACCCGGCCATCCACGTGATGTAGAAGAACACGTGATCATCAGACCAGCACCTTCTTCCATTGCTCCGTGGTCCAGTTCTGATGCTCGTGCCACTGTTGGTGCTTTGGGCGGTGGACAGGGGTCAGCATGGGCACCCTGACTGGTCAGCGGCTGTGCCGCCCCATACTCCTCAAACTGAGATGCTCTGTGTGTTCTGAGCCCTTTCTATCAGAACCAGCATTAACTTCTGGAGCAGTTTGAGCTCCAGTAGCTCGTCTGTTTGATCGGCCCACACGGGCCAGCCTTCGCTCCCCACGGGCATCAATGAGCCTCGGCCGCCCATGACCCTGTGGCCGGTTCTCCACTGGTCCTTCACTTTTGATAGAGACTGACCACTGCAGACCGGGAACACCCCACAAGAGCTGCAGTTCTGGAGATGTTCTGACCCAGTCGTCTAGCCGTCACAATCTGGTCCTTGTCAAACTCGCTCAAATCCTCACGCTTGCCCATTTCTCCTGCTTCTGACACATCAACTCTGAGGACAACATGTTCACTTGCTGCCTAATATACCCCACCCACTAACAGAGATCATCAGTGTTACTCACTTCACCTGGTCATAATGTTATGCCTGTACACACACACACACACACACACAATTTATTTATTCAGAAATAATGTCACAGTTCAAAAACTATATAGATATAAAATTTAAATGTAAAAGGAAAATGTACATCCTAAATCTGAATAAGTTCATGTGTTCTGATCCGGTGCAGTAAAGACGAGTCCGGCTTCCTGGCCGCTCCGCTGGTCCAGAAGGGCGTGGTGGTGGTCGCCGTGGGTTACAGCACCGCTCCTAAAGGTACAGCTGACACGTGCTGATCTGGGAGATGGTGTGTGTGTGTGTGCAGGGAACATGAATCTGATGGTCTGTGTGTGTGTGTGTGCAGGGAACATGTATCTGATGGTGTGTGTGTGTGTGTGTGTGTGTGTGTGTGTGTGTGCAGGGAACATGGATCTGATGGTCTGCATGTGTGTGTGTGTGTGTGTGTGTGTGTGTGTGAGTGTGTGTGATGGGTAGGTTTAGGGGCAGTGTAAGGGGATAGAAAATACGGTTTGTACGGTATAAAAACCATTACGCCTATGGAATGTCCCCACATTTCACAAAAACACCCCTGTGTGTGTGTGTGTGTGTGTGTGTGTGTGCAGGGAACATGGATCTGATGGTGTGTGTGTGTGTGTGTGTGTGTGCAGGGAACATGGATCTGATGGTGTGTGTGTGTGTGTGTGTGTGTGTAGGGAACATGGATCTGATGGTGTGTGTGTGTGTGTGTGTGTGTGTGTGTGTGCAGGGAACATGGATCTGATGGTGTGTGTGTGTGCAGGGAACATGGATCTGATGGTGTGTGTGTGTGTGTGTGTGTGCAGGGAACATGGATCTGATGGTGTGTGTGTGTGTGTGTGTGTGTGTGCAGGGAACATGGATCTGATGGTGTGTGTGTGTGCAGGGAACATGGATCTGATGGTGTGTGTGTGTGTGTGTGTGTGTGTGCAGGGAACATGGATCTGATGGTGTGTGTGTGTGTGTGTGTGCAGGGAACATGGATCTGATGGTGTGTGTGTGTGTGTGTGTGTGTGTAGGGAACATGGATCTGATGGTGTGTGTGTGTGTGTGTGTGTGTGCAGGGAACATGGATCTGATGGTGTGTGTGTGTGTGTGTGTGTGTGCAGGGAACATGGATCTGATGGTGTGTGTGTGTGTGTGTGTGTGTGTGTGTGTGTGTGTGTGTGTGTGTGTGCAGGGAACATGGATCTGATGGTCTGTGTGTGTGCAGGGAACATGGATCTGATGGTGTGTGTGTGTGTGTGTGTGTGTGTGCAGGGAACATGGATCTGATGGTGTGTGTGTGTGTGTGTGCAGGGAACATGGATCTGATGGTGTGTGTGTGTGTGTGTGTGTGTGTGTGCAGGGAACATGGATCTGATGGTCTGTGTGTGTGTGTGCAGGGAACATGGATCTGATGGTGTGTGTGTGTGTGTGTGTGTGTGTGTGCAGGGAACATGGATCTGATGGTCTGTGTGTGTGTGTGTGTGTGTGTGTGCAGGGAACATGGATCTGATGGTCTGTGTGTGTGTGTGTGTGTGTGCAGGGAACATGGATCTGATGGTGTGTGTGTGTGTGTGTGTGTGTGTGTGTGTGTGTGCAGGGAACATGGATCTGATGGTCTGTGTGTGTGTGTGTGTGTGTGTGTGCAGGGAACATGGATCTGATGGTCTGTGTGTGTGTGTGTGTGTGTGCAGGGAACATGGATCTGATGGTGTGTGTGTGTGTGTGTGTGTGTGTGTGTGTGTGCAGGGAACATGGATCTGATGGTGTGTGTGTGTGTGTGCAGGGAACATGGATCTGATGGTCTGTGTGTGTGTGTGTGTGTGTGTGCAGGGAACATGGATCTGATGGTGTGTGTGTGTGTGTGTGTGTGTGCAGGGAACATGGATCTGATGGTGTGTGTGTGTGTGTGTGTGTGTGCAGGGAACATGGATCTGATGGTGTGTGTGTGTGTGTGTGCAGGGAACATGGATCTGATGGTCTGTGTGTGTGTGTGCAGGGAACATGGATCTGATGGTGTGTGTGTGTGTGTGTGTGTGCAGGGAACATGGATCTGATGGTCTGTGTGTGTGTGTGTGTGTGTGCAGGGAACATGGATCTGATGGTCTGTGTGTGTGTGTGCAGGGAACATGGATCTGATGGTCTGTGTGTGTGTGTGTGTGTGTGCAGGGAACATGGATCTGATGGTGTGTGTGCGTGTGTGTGTGTGTGTGTGTGCAGGGAACATGGATCTGATGGTGTGTGTGTGTGTGTGTGTGTGTGCAGGGAACATGGATCTGATGGTCTGTGTGTGTGTGCAGGGAACATGGATCTGATGGTGTGTGTGTGTGTGCGTGTGTGTGTGTGTGTGTGTGTGTGCAGGGAACATGGATCTGATGGTGTGTGTGTGTGTGTGTGTGTGTGTGTGTGCAGGGAACATGGATCTGATGGTGTGTGTGTGTGTGCAGGGAACATGGATCTGATGGTGTGTGTGCGTGTGTGCGTGTGTGCGTGTGTGTGTGTGTGCAGGGAACATGGATCTGATGGTGTGTGTGTGTGCAGGGAACATGGATCTGATGGTGTGTGTGTGTGCAGGGAACATGGATCTGATGGTCTGTGTGTGTGTGTGTGTGTGTGCAGGGAACATGGATCTGATGGTGTGTGTGCGTGTGTGTGTGTGTGTGTGTGTGTGCGTGTGTGTGTGTGTGTGTGTGTGTGTGTGTGTGTGTGTGTGCAGGGAACATGGATCTGATGGTGTGTGTGTGTGTGTGTGTGTGTGTGTGTGTGCAGGGAACATGGATCTGATGGTGTGTGTGTGTGTGTGTGTGTGTGCAGGGAACATGGATCTGATGGTGTGTGTGTGTGTGTGTGTGCAGGGAACATGGATCTGATGGTGTGTGTGTGTGTGTGTGTGTGTGCAGGGAACATGGATCTGATGGTGTGTGTGTGTGTGTGTGTGCAGGGAACATGGATCTGATGGTGTGTGTGTGTGTGTGTGTGCAGGGAACATGGATCTGATGGTGTGTGTGTGTGTGTGTGCAGGGAACATGGATCTGATGGTGTGTGTGTGTGTGTGTGTGCAGGGAACATGGATCTGATGGTGTGTGTGTGTGTGTGTGCAGGGAACATGGATCTGATGGTGTGTGTGTGTGTGTGCAGGGAACATGGATCTGATGGTGTGTGTGTGTGTGTGTGTGTGTGTGTGTGTGTGTGCAGGGAACATGGATCTGATGGTGTGTGTGTGTGTGTGTGTGTGCAGGGAACATGGATCTGATGGTGTGTGTGTGTGTGTGCAGGGAACATGGATCTGATGGTGTGTGTGTGTGTGTGTGTGTGTGTGTGTGTGCAGGGAACATGGATCTGATGGTGTGTGTGTGTGCAGGGAACATGGATCTGATGGTGTGTGTGTGTGTGTGTGTGCAGGGAACATGGATCTGATGGTGTGTGTGTGTGTGCAGGGAACATGGATCTGATGGTGTGTGTGTGTGTGTGTGTGTGTGTGTGTGCAGGGAACATGGATCTGATGGTGTGTGTGTGTGTGTGCAGGGAACATGGATCTGATGGTGTGTGTGTGTGTGTGTGTGTGTGTGTGTGTGTGTGTGTGTGTGTGTGTGTGTGTGTGCAGGGAACATGGATCTGATGGTGTGTGTGTGTGTGTGTGTGTGTGTGTGTGCAGGGAACATGGATCTGATGGTGTGTGTGTGTGTGTGCAGGGAA
>CM042254.1:51945024-51962524 GCA_023566225.1 Romanogobio albipinnatus
TAGTAAAGGTGAACGCATATACGAACAAGTTCTCCGTTTAGGATTAGAACAAATTCAACCCAAGCGGCTTTGATGACGTGGATGATGACATCACTGTTGATCATCTGTCCATCATCGTCTAAAGCCCGCCCTGATGATTTCATTGGTCCGAACAGTTTCTGTTCAGGCATAATTACTTCTCTATGGATCAAGTCCAGACCGAACTGCCCGTGCTAAATGTTTTGTGGGCGGGGCTAAGTTCAGCTGGCATCCAGGCTACCCCTACTCACTACAGACCCGCAGTCTTTACTCTTGAGGACTGAACAGGTTCTGCTCGATCATCTTCACTAAAATTGTCTGGGTCTGATTCGGGCTCAGATTGGTATGGTTTTATTGACGCCATTGTTTCTAATACTACCAAAGCACAGGCTACCGGTAAAGGGAAGGGGCGGGACTAGGCGGTTAGCCAATCACAACACACTGGGCCAGCTGACCAATCAGAGCCCATTGCGTATTTTTGAGGGAGCGGCTTCATAGAACCCGGAAACCATCAGACCGTTTTTACAAGGAGGGACAGAGCAGTGTAGAATAAAGGTCAGATATATGAAAAATAATGACATTTTTTAAAAGTGAAGCATGAACACATGTTACAGTGCAGCCCACAAACACAATCAAGCCTTCGAAAGAGTGTGTTTTACCACCCCTTTAAAGAAATCAATTCTGCAGCTCATTGTGTTTTAATATTGATCACTGATCAGCATTTCTTGTTCTCTTCTGAAGCTCCTGCTAAAGATGATGGGGAAAAGTTGACGATTACCCAGAATGCATTGCTCTGGAACGGACCCGAGCCTTTGTCCAATCAGACACTAGTATTAACCGTGTGTGTGTCAGTGATTCAGAGCTTTAATACGCTTATTTAAATGTTTTTCTTCAACCATTTCATGATTTCAAGTGACATGCAAATGAGATCAGCCGTTGATATAATCACTCATGAATATAGCAGTTATTTGACATGAATTGATGCCACTGGAAATGACTGTCAGTGTTTATGTTGGTATTAAAGGCTGTGCAAAAGTATTTAGTTTAAGTTTTAACTAGGGCTGGGCAAAAAAATCGATTTTTCGATTAATCGTTTTTTTATAACGTGGTCGATTCAAAATCGATTCTCAAAGGCCACGAATCGATTTATTTCCGCAAACATTGAACGTAATTAGACATTCTCTGGTAAGATTAACGTTAATCTAATTACTAGTCTTCTCCACTAGATGTCAGCCGCTTATTTGCCTTGCGCAATGATACCAAGGAGCGAGAGGCGCCGCGAACCTGTCGTTCATTCATTCCTTCATTCATTCATTCATTCAGTGCTTAAAATGGCGGTTTCAGGTGCGTTGTCGACGTTGATGCCACCACCTTCACACAATTAAAGCTGGGTTCTGTTTTAATGTACCCAAGTGTACCTAAAATAAAAGAGTTTAATATACAGGTTTGTGGCTTAATTTCTTTTTATTAATTACCCACTTTTAAACTTATGTTCACTGTTCTTTTTTATAAATATAGTATATGTATTAAATCTATATTCATTGAGTTGAATCGAGAATCGAATAAAGAAAATCGAATCGAGAATCGAAATCGAATCGATCTGGAACATCTGAATCGATACCCAGCCCTAGTTTTAAGTGAATTTCCTGCTGGAAGAACCGGTTTGAGCCAGCCTTGCCCTGGTCAGACTGGTCTGGCTTGACGTTTCAGTGGCGTTTGGCTGCTTTACACGTTGTATCTGTGTGTAAATATGATATTTGTGTGTGATTCAGTTCAATAAAACGCTGATTTGAACACAATGTTGTAGTGTGTGTTCATGTCACAGGCCGGTCCCGCTCACAATGGAGATATTGTCCTTAAAAACAACACCGTCTCTGTATTCGAGGAGCCATTCAAACTCACTGGTTTACTCATTGTACACTTATAATATTCCTAGCATTACTTGAGGTCAATTTATTGACATTAGATGAAAATCGAAATTTTAAACGGCCAGCTCATGAATATTGATTAGGAGATGCTTGCGCACTTTCGGGTGGCGTAACCTCATTAATATGTAAGAGCCAAGTCTTCAGGGATTCTTTAATTGGCCAGCTATCTTTCGCCGATGTCTGCTTTCAACCAATCGGCTAAGCGTATTGGGCGAGCGTGGCGTTGCGTCATGAATATTCAAGCAGGTCGCGTTTCGTGGGCGGGGCTTTGCGTTACCGGTGTGTTGGCAGTTTGTTTCGGTCTGAACGGCGGAGGAAACCGTGTCGGAAACACAGGATGGACCGGGGATGAGCGACTCTTTATCACACAAGACCAAACTGAGAAAAGTACAGTGAGTATATGATGCGATTTGAAAGAAATATTCATATCTTCAGGCGCACAAAGGGTTAAATTCGGTTATTCAGCAAAAAAACACCGGTAGTTTATTCAGTCTGATTACATTTTCCATGAAAAGTCATTATAATCATCGCCAGAGTCACTGAAGGAAAAAGTACGCATTTAAACGCGCGTAATACACGAAGTTTCGGTTATAAAAGTCTTTATAATGGGGGGGAAACTCCGTTTTAAATACATCATTAGTAATTTTCCACGTGGACAAACTTTAAGAAAGCTCAAATATTAACCATCAAATATTCCAGAATGGATATGTGTGGTTAAAGTTAATGCGTTTGTGAGTAAATTGTAAATAAAGCTGCAGGAGCTCCGCGCATGCGCAGATCGCGACACTTCCGGGCTTTTAAAGTTGATCTCCCTCAGGAGCAGAAATAAACATAATCTGAGGGAAACAAAGTCTGTGTTCACGCAGACTTGCTATTAAAGTTAGGCAGATCATTACAACTTTCATTTGTATGAACGAATATTGTAAAATTACATCAGTAGTTTCAAAGACTGTGTATTCTGTGTTAATAACTTGCTCTTATGGCATTAAAAACAAGATTTGAATTATTTAAACCCATTTTTCTGAGATTTGCAGATGTCCACTTGACTGGACGGTATGCGTTCTTGTTTTTAACTGAAGAGATACTGAACTAAACACAATATAGCCAGTAATAACACTGTAATACTGGGTGTGTTTAACAAATGAATACAATATAAAATCATGTGAAAACTAAAATATAATACAACTTCAATTATTGCAAATGCGATTGAGTTTGTTGAAGAACTTCATACATGTTGAATGTCAAGTGTAGTGTTGGGGTAACGCATTACTTTTAAAATGTACAACAAAATATCTGAGTTACTTATCAAAAACGGTAATGCAAGTTACTTTTATTTTACATTTATTTGACTGACAGCTCTCCTGTCCCCGTGTTGAGAGTAATGCTGCCTTCACATGCTATCGGACATTGGATTATTCCCACTTTAGAAGTCGTGATTCAAGTGCTTTGTTGTCGGAATGAACAGGGGCCGTTTCAGAAAGGAGGTTAAGTGGAAACTCTGAGTATGTTAACCCTGAAATGAGGGAAACTCTGGGTTTTCCGTTTCAGAATGGGAGGTATGTCAAACCCAGTCAAATATGCAATGCTATATTATTGATATTCAATTTCTGTACCTGAGAACTAATGTTAGACCTACCAGAAAAACCTGAAAAGCACTGTTTATTTTATAAGTATCTTTGCTCTGATTGTGTTTATTTGTGCTTTTGCATAGTTAGATTATTTGTTTTTATTTGACAGTAGTTATTTTTTCCCTGAATATAGCACATACAGACTGAACCATGAGTAATTTGACCAATTAGACCCCTAGTAGCCTAAATATTCACATAATTAATAATTTAATAAAGAAATAAAATTTGACTTTGACTTTGACTTTGAACTATGTATTACAGGCCCCTACTAATTATTCTAGAAATAAGTTAATTCAACGAAGGTAACCTCTTTTGCTATTCGAATGCATGTTTTACCATTTATGAACTATCATTTATGTGCCCTATACCATCACCATTCATATCTATGCAACCAATAAATAAATTACTACTAAAGTACAAAATTGTTTACAAAATTATTTTGGGGAGCACCCCCTAGCCTAGAGGGACCAATGTCCTGTGGGAAACAAAAATAATATATTTATAATGTAATATAAATATGTATAAACACTGCTACAGCTTCTTGTTGAGCTCAAAAGCCTTTCTACTGTTGTCAATTATGTTGGTCCATCTTGTTTAAAACTATATACAACTATGATGGAAAAAATCTAGCTTGCACTGCATTTACCACAGCCCATGTTCTTCTACTGTTGAGTTATTTGTTATTTCACATCACATTTGAAGTTGCTCATTTTGAATTCCTTTTCACTCATTATAATACGTTTTGTTACCAATATACAGTATTATTACCTCCAGTGTAGGGCTGTTCACATGCTGGTTTACATGTATTTAAATGTGCCACCCCTCTCTGAGTCTGTGCCCCAGCCTGGCCCCCCCACGAAAAATTGTCTAGACCCGCCCCTGGTTCACACCGGACGCTTGAACATTTTGAGTTTACTCGCTTCATTCGCGTGTGACAACTACACAACAGACGCGACTTCGCGTCATGGGAGGGGCTTCTATATGAGCCTATATGAGCCAGCTCGTCTCGGTCACTTGACGTCTTTTTTGTAAAAAATACTACTATTAATGTGACAAAACGTAGTGTAAAGACTTTTTCAGGCGATAATATAGTTGTTTAAAGCTCAAATCTGTGGTTAATTTATAAAAATAGCCTATTTGGAGTATGAGCCCTTAGGCTCTTTTTATAAATTAACCACAGATTTGAGCTTTAAACAACTATATTATCGCCTGAAAAAGTCTTTACACTACGTTTTGTCACACATTAATAGTAGTGTTTTTTACAAAAAAGACGTCAAGTGACCGAGACGAGCTGGCTCATATAGGCTCATATAGGGCAGAAGTCACCAGCTATAAAATTATAGGCTATAAAATTAATTTTTAAAAAACTATGTGCCTATTAATGATTGATTAACTAAAACGATACATGTGTAATTGATTAAGGGTATAATAATTACATAAATGATATCTTAATCATTCAAAAGTATTATTTTTATAAATAAGTTAAAAGCCAGACGCTTTAGTCTTTAAAAACCATTTGTTATGTAAACCTTTAATGTGGAGTAGAAACAGGGGGAGTGGCTTTATTGCATCAGAGGCGTGGCACTTTACTCACAGCTGATTGGTCCAATTTCAGTTTGATCTCTTATCCAGAACATAACCTGCGCTGGAGCAGGTCAGCCGTGGAGGAACACTGCTAAAAGCCAAACCTCTTTAATGGCACCTAAAACCCAGGATTGGCACAAACTAAGCTTAAACATATCTGGTTAGCCAGATAAACCGGCTTCATGGTATAGGCCCCTGTTTTCATAGACAGCTCTTTTCTAATAAAACCACACCTGCCACAGCAGTAGTTCTCCCCGCCTGCAGTTTATGGCAAGCCCATCTCGGGAATTGGGGTATCAAAATTATTTCCAAACTTCCCAGTGGTAAACACGACATCAGAGGGTGTTCATGTGCAGTTTTTACCTGGGAAACTCGTATTTATGATAATTTCGATAGCACGTGAAGGCAGCATAAGTTCAGAGGCGTTGTGTGTGAACATGTTATTGTAGTTCTAATGGTTATTGTAGTTCCAATGGTTAATGTAGTTCTAATGGTTAATGTAGTTCTAATGGTTATTGTAGTTCTAATGGTTATTGTAGTTCTAATGGTTATTGTAGTTCTAATGGTTATTGTAGTTCTAGTAGTTCTAATTGTTATTGTAGTTCTAATGGTTAATGTAGTTCTAATGATTATTGTAGTTCTAATAGTTAATGTAGTTCTAATGGTTATTGTAGTTCTAATGGTTATTGTAGTTCTAGTAGTTCTAATGGTTATTGTAGTTCTAATGGTTAATGTAGTTCTAATGGTTATTGTAGTTCTAGACTAAATGTGAGCATTTACTAATCTCACTTGTGCAAAAAATATTTAGTATTCCTCAAAATGAATAAAATCACAATACTCTGCAAATTGAATATTAAATAAAATGATTATTTTTATGCATTTAATCTCACTTTATTGACCAATGTACTTGCCGCTGACCTTCAATGATTCAGTTAAACCAGAAGCAAAAGTAACTTTAGTTTTTTAGTTTTTATTGCTGAAGTAAGACTGTTAAACTTTTTTCTCCTTCTGCTTCTGTTATCCAGAAGGAAAGAGCTGAGAGGTCTGTTTGAGTGGCGCCCTCTACTGTACACGTGTCAATGTGCATTTCCTTCAGCCTGAGGCTTATTATTTACACTGGTGTGAAAGGGTCTTTACATTTGCACAAGAATAGAACTTTTTTGTTATTAAAAAACAGAAAAACAAACAAGCCCAGCCCAGGTGGAAAAAAGTAACGCAAAAGAAACTAACACAATCATCTTTTTAAGGGAATAAGGCAATATTGTAATGCATTACTTTTCAAAGTAACTTTCCCCAATACTGGTGACATCAGAACACGAGGACGTGATTCCATCAACAATCTACAACTGAAGAAAACACTCGATTTACTGATTAGCTGATCATTCTGACCGTTCAATTGGAATACTCTTTGATGTAACGAGTAAAGTAACCCATTACAAGTTACATTCATTATGTAATCGGATTACTTTTTGATGTAACGATTAAAGTAACACATTACAAGTAACATTCATTATGTAATCGGATTACTTTTTGATGTAACGAGTAAAGTAACACATTACAAGTAACATTCATTATGTAATCGGATTACTTTTTGATGTAACAAGTAAAGTAACACATTACAAGTAACATTCATTATGTAATCGGATTACTTTTTGATGTAACGAGTAAAGTAACACATTACAAGTAACATTCATTATGTAATCGGATTACTTTTTGATGTAACGAGTAAAGTAACGCATTACAAGTAACATTCATTATGTAATCGGATTACTTTTTGATGTAACGAGTAAAGTAACGCATTACAAGTAACATTCATTATGTAATCAGATTACTTTTTGATGTAACGAGTAAAGTAATGCAATACAAGTAACGTGCATTATGTAATCAGATTACTTTTTGATGTAACGAGTAAAGTAACACATTACAAGTAACATTCATTATGTAATCGGATTACTTTTTGATGTAACGTGTAAAGTAACTCATTACAAGTAACATGCATTATGTAATCAGATTATTTTTTGATGTAATGAGTAAAGTAACACATTACAAGTAACGTGCATTATGTAATCAGATTACTTTTTGATGTAACGAGTAAAGTAACGCAATACAAGTAACATTCATTATGTAATCAGATTACTTTTTGATGTAACGAGTAAAGTAACACATTACAAGTAACATTCATTATGTAATCGGATTACTTTTTGATGTAACGAGTAAAGCAACACATTACAAGTAACATTCATTATGTAATCAGATTACTTTTTGATGTAACGAGTAAAGTAACGCAATACAAGTAACGTGCATTATGTAATCAGATTACTTTTTGATGTAACAAGTAAAGTAACGCATTACAAGTAACGTGCATTATGTAATCAGATTACTTTTTGATATAACGAGTAAAGTAACGCATTACAAGTAACATTCATTATGTAATCAGATTACTTTTTGATGTAACGAGTAAAGTAACACATTACAAGTAATATTCATTATGTAATCCGATTACTTTTTGATGTAACGAGTAAAGTAACACAATACAAGTAACATTCATTATGTAATCAGATTACTTTTTGATGTAACGAGTAAAGTAACGCATTACAAGTAACGTGCATTATGTAATCAGATTACTTTTTGATGTAACGAGTAAAGTAACGCATTACAAGTAACGTGCATTATGTAATCGGATTACTTTTTAATGTAACGAGTAAAGTAACCCATTACAAGTAACATGCATTATGTAATCGGATTACTTTTTGATGTAACGAGTAAAGTAACGCATTACAAGTAACATTCATTATGTAATCAGATTACTTTTTGATGTAACGAGTAAAGTAACGCATTACAAGTAACATGCATTATGTAATCAGATTACTTTTTGATGTAACGAGTAAAGTAACGCATTACAAGTAACATGCATTATGTAATCAGATTACTTTTTGATGTAACGAGTAAAGTAACGCATTACAAGTAACATGCATTATGTAATCAGATTACTCTCACACACGTACACACACACACACTTATATTTTATTAACCAGATTGTTATCGTCTGAATTGATTGGCTCTGTGAGAGCTCCGATACAGAGATCCCTCATTCAATCATTTACAAAACAAATCAGCTTTTTTCCATTAAACTCGACCTCAGATCTACTCACCTTCAGAGGATCACAAACACAGCCTTTCACTCGTTATTAGACGAGAGTCTTTAATCCACAGGTGGCTCCTGAGAACAAGTGAACTCTTAAATCAGGTTTCACATTTCCCTTACAGCTTTAGGGAACAACTGTGGTATCGGACGTTAGAGGAGTTTCATACGGTTTCTGCCCTCACCTCTGCATCGGTGTGGTCTCAGACTCTGAGTCTGAAGGTTAATGTGTGTGTCTGTAGGTTAGGGTTCAGTGTTTGCCTTGTCACTGTTGCGCGGCACATGATCTCAGATGAGCTCTGGGAGACACTGATATACAGACACGCGAGAGAGAGACGCGCAGACACTGATCCAGAGACAAACACAGGACATGAGAGGCAGAAGGAAAGGTAGACAATCATTCATGCTCCTCTTCAGTTGGGCTTTTTTATTTATTAGTGTTTACTATTACTATATAGTTTGCTTTTGGAGAAGAAGAGTGAAATATCCGTTGGACATTAAAACTGTCCCAAGCTTCTAATGTGAATGATTTAATAAGAAACTATTAGTAATTAACATGTAACTGATTTGATTTGTGTTATACTTGCTCAGTTTTTTGGACTGGTTAGTTCGCCCGTTTATCTCTCACCTTTCACAGGTGAAGTCATGGTTTCCGTGCCAACAATGACATAAGCAGCGCTGTGATTGTTTGACAGGTTCATGTGTCTCAGACGCGTTTCTGTGTCACAGTTGAAGCTTGTCTTCGTGCAATGGCGTGTAACGATGAAGCGTGTAGTAATGACTCAGACGGGTTGTTAAACAGTCATGTTTAGCACCAGACTCCCTCGTGCCATCATTACTGTGATGTTTGCTGTTGTTTCAGAGCCCAGGGCTCATGGGAAAACATGCAAAAAGGTCATCAACATAATTAATGAGCACCGATGTGGTTTCAAGCCACATGTTCTTTAGCAGACTTGATTTCTTTTGGTTGAGCACCTGAGTTTCCTCATTATGGTCGTACACGCTTTCTATGATTGATTTGAAATGCCTCTTTTGGTCTTACTGTGAACAAAACATTGAGTAAATAGTTTGCTGATGTGTTTTGTATTTTGTGCATTGAGGCAGTCAAACATATTCGGTTCGGTCAAAGTAACTCATTACAAGTAACGTACATTATGTAATCAGATTACTTTTTGATGTAACAAGTAAAGTAACGCATTACAAGTAACGTACATTATGTAATCGGATTACTTTTTGATGTAACGAGTAAAGTAACGCATTACAAGTAACGTACATTATGTAATCAGATTACTTTTTGATGTAACGAGTAAAGTAACGCATTACAATTAACGTACATTATGTAATCGGATTACTTTTTGATGTAACGAGTAAAGTAACGCATTACAAGTAACGTACATTATGTAATCAGATTACTTTTTGATGTAACGAGTAAAGTAACGCATTACAAGTAACGTACATTATGTAATCAGATTACTTTTTGATGTAACGAGTAAAGTAACGCATTACAAGTAAAATGCATTATGTAATCGGATTACTTTTTGATGTAACGAGTAAAGTAACGTATTACAAGTAACGTACATTATGTAATCAGATTACTTTTTGATGTAACGAGTAAAGTAACGCATTACAATTAACGTACATTATGTAATCGGATTACTTTTTGATGTAACGAGTAAAGTAACGCATTACAATTAACGTACATTATGTAATCGGATTACTTTTTGATGTAACGAGTAAAGTAACGCATTACAAGTAACGTACATTATGTAATCAGATTACTTTTTGATGTAACGAGTAAAGTAACGCATTACAAGTAACGTACATTATGTAATCTGATTACTTTTTGATGTAATGAGTAAAGTAACGCATTACAAGTAACGTACATTATGTAATCTGATTACTTTTTGATGTAATGAGTAAAGTAACGCATTACAAGTAACGTACATTATGTAATCTGATTACTTTTTGATGTAATGAGTAAAGTAACGCATTACAAGTAACGTACATTATGTAATTGGATTACTTTTTGATGTAACGAGTAAAGTAACGCATTACAAGTAACGTACATTATGTAATCTAATTACTTTTTGATGCAATGAGTAAAGTAACACATTACAAGTAACGTACATTTTGTAATCGGATTACTTTTTGATGTAACGAGTAAAGTAACACATTACAAGTAACGTACATTTTGTAATCGGATTACTTTTTGATGTAACGAGTAAAGTAACGGTAATCAGATTACTTTTTGATGTAACGAGTAAAGTAACGCATTACAAGTAATGTACATTATGTAATCAGATTACTTTTTGATGTAACGAGTAAAGTAACGCATTACAAGTAACATTCATTATGTAATCAGATTACTTTTTGATGTAACGAGTAAAGTAACGCATTACAAGTAACGTACATTATGTAATCGGATTACTTTTTGATGTAACGAGTAAAGTAACGCATTACAAGTAACGTACATTATGTAATCAGATTACTTTTTGATGTAACGAGTAAAGTAACGCATTACAAGTAACATTCATTATGTAATCGGATTACTTTTTGATGTAACGAGTAAAGTAACGCATTACAAGTAACGTACATTATGTAATCGGATTACTTTTTGATGTAACGAGTAAAGTAACGCATTACAAGTAACGTACATTATGTAATCAGATTACTTTTTGATGTAACGAGTAAAGTAACGCATTACAAGTAACATGCATTATGTAATCGGATTACTTTTTGATGTAACGAGTAAAGTAACGCATTACAAGTAACGTACATTATGTAATCAGATTACTTTTTGATGTAACGAGTAAAGTAACGCATTACAAGTAACGTACATTATGTAATCGGATTACTTTTTGATGTAACGAGTAAAGTAACGCATTACAAGTAGCGTACATTATGTAATTGGATTACTTTTTGATGTAATGAGTAAAGTAACGCATTACAAGTAACGTACATTATGTAATCGGATTACTTTTTGATGTAATGAGTAAAGTAACGCATTACAAGTAACGTACATTATGTAATCAGATTACTTTTTGATGTAACGAGTAAAGTAACGCAATACAAGTAACATTCATTATGTAATCAGATTACTTTTTGAACAAATATGTTTTTAGGATTTGAAATGTTCTATTAATGATATGTGAACAACCCCTTCAGAATATAGATATTAATAAAAGTGTAATGTTTAGTGTGTGTGAAGCTCAGAAGTGGAGATTTCGGGACTCAAACTCGCCGCAAAGAGATAAAGTGCAATAAAATAAAAGTTTTTTCCCCATTAGTTGCATGTTATGGAAGCAAAATAGACCAAAACGGATCAGTGATTAAATCTCGGATTCACATCCCAAGAGTTTGTAGATGAAATGACGGTTCTTTCTCTTCTCTGTCAGTAGGGAGCCGTGACTCCATGCACTCCATGCGGGTTCCCGTTCACGGTGACTCCATGTTCTCGTCCGTCACCAGCTCCGTCTCCGACCCCCGCTTCCGCTTCCGATGGCGGGCCATCGCTGTGGTGACCCTGCTGGCCGTGGGCGTCCTCCTGTACCTGCACCAAACGTCGTCCGGCTCCTCCGAGCTCAGCTCTGACAGCCAGCGCTCGTGGCGCTCCAGCCGGGATGTGTCGGGCGTGATGGCGGAATCGGCGGACTCGCCTTACAACGACACGTACCCGCTCAGTCCTCCGGAACACACGGCCAGCGGGATCCGGTACCGGATCGGAGTGATAGCAGACCTGGACACGAACTCGCAGAGCCAGAAGGGCAACACGTGGTTCAGCTACCTGAAGCGAGGCCATCTGCTGGTGTCCGGGAGCGGGGACAGTGTGTCCGTGGACTGGGATCCCGACACGGTGGTTCTGGAGAGTCATCTGTCGGAGAAGGGCCGTGGCATGGAGCTGTCCGAGCTGGTGGCGTTTAACGGGCACTTGTACACCGTGGATGACCGCACCGGTGTGGTGTACCGGATAGAGGGCAACAGAGCCGTGCCCTGGGTCATTCTGACGGACGGAGATGGCAGCGTGTCTAAAGGTAAATACTAAGACTGGGTAAAAAATATCGATTTCTCGATTTTAATCAAAACAATATCGATTCTTAAATCCCAAGAATCGATTAGTCTTTTTTTTTTTTTTACGAAATTCAAAAACATAAATACCGTGTTGGCGCTGTGGCGTGAGATCGCTCTGGCTCAGCTCGAGAAGCATGAGCGGATCTTCTCTTCCGCCTTAAAGCAGCACTAGGTAACTTTTCAACCTTCATAATATATTTTCAAGACTCTTGTGATGATACATCGACTTACAATCGGTTGAATGGCACGTCTGCCATAGCCTGACGGGGTCTGTATCGTTTTTAATCGTACTTTTAAACTTCGGGTTTGGGGTAGTAACCCGAGAAAAAAAAGAACTACAAAATTCGACTGCTTTACGGCATATACGTCACTTCCACCATCACCCCCACTTCCTTACATTGGGACGTGCGAGCCCAACTCTCCTTTGTTTGCCGGATGTTATAGTCATGGCCGAGGCAGAAAAAGAAGAAAGCAAAGGTTTTGTCGGAGGAATGCAAAAAGAGGAAACGAGAAAGTGATGGTATTAAAGGCATGACGAGGATCAACATTGGGCCAGCGTTTGCTCGTTGGCGTGAGCTGAAGGAGGTCAATATATTATATTGACGATATATGGTTATGACCTAGCACTCAAACATTGAATTGAAGTATCATAGATTCTGTAAAACGCTAACCAATAGACTAGACTACTATAATGACGCTGGCTTGTAAACGTGAGCATCGCGATCATTTGGCGTTTGAAAAAAAAAATAAAACCCATGAAATGATATTCATATGACCTGCTGAAGCATACGCCACTGTACCTGATGAAGATATTTCACACGGACGCGAGCAGAACACCTGCAGTGAACTCCTCATAGCTGTCATGTCAACAAATGCACGTGCGATGCATCCCCTGATGCAGGAGGACAGAGTTTACGACAGTAGTAGAGGACAATACTGTTTCCCAACTGTAGGGGGAGCCCGAGAGCAAAACCTACCTAGTGCTGCTTTAATTCCAGTAACAGCGCGATATAAACACGAATGAGCTTCTGAAAGTGTGTTAAAAGATACAGGACAACTTAAAATCCGTATCATGTCACATAGAATCGCTCAATCAGTGTTTCAACCGCAGAAAGATGTAAAACGGCTTACAAGTAAACAATGTCACGTCAGTTACCTCAGAAAAACCATGTCCAGTGTCCATAAACTCGCTAGTCAGCTAGAAAAATAAACTCTAGAGAGGAGCATTTTGCTAATTAGGCCCATATGCACCACATTACATAGGATATTCATTGTCAATGTTCTTTAATATTTAATAAGTCTGGCAAGTTTTTATGACAGCCACCCTTTAAATGTTTATATTAAAAAAAAACTAATTGGAGTAGAATTATGTAATTGTAAAGTTAATGTTATAACTTTATTATTATATAAAAAAACATAATTTGTCATTTAAGTGTTTGTATACAGATCAGTTCATTTTTACCTTCAATATGAGTAGGCTAATGTAGTATCAACTGACTCCCATAGTTTACAACATTAATTTTCCTTGAGAAAATGTTCCATGTATTATACCTGATATCCAAAATAATCGAAAATCGAATCGAAATCGAATTGTGAAATTTGTGTCAATGCCCAGCTCTAGTAAATACGGCTTGTTATAGGCTATCTAGATGCATTTACAACCCTTTGACCTTTGACCCTTCATTGCAGGTTTTAAAGCGGAGTGGATGGCTGTGAAGGACGAGCGTCTGTATGTGGGCGGTCTCGGTAAGGAGTGGACGACCATCAGCGGAGAGTTCGTCAATAATAACCCCGAGTGGATTAAGGTGATTGGCTTGCATGGGGACGTGGAGCACGAGAACTGGGTGCCGCGTTACAACGCACTGAAGAAAGCAGCAGATATTAAACCACCGGGTGAGCACACACACACACACACACACACACACCTGAGCATGATCACATGACCTCACTTCAATGGGGCGCTGACGTCCAGTACACTCCATTTCCTTCAGACTAATCACTCATGTAAACCTGTTTCTGGAAAATGTGTTTTATTATATATACACTCACTGTGATCACACACACATCAGGCGTAACATTATGACCTCTGTTAGTGGGTGGGGTATATTAGGCAGCAAGTGAACATGTTGTCCTCAGAGTTGATGTGTTAGAAGCAGGAGAAATGGGCAAGCGTGAGGATTTGAGCGAGTTTGACAAGGGCCAGATTGACCTTTATCTCACAGAGGAATTGAATACCGGAAGTGCGCGGATTCTTCCGGTTATAACACTTAAAATAAGCATCTGGAGGATGATTTAAAAATCCTAGTCCCCAAAACTTCCGCAGTGATTACCACACATCTCTATTAAAACCCTAAACACATACATGTGCAGAACACACACACTCAAACACACGCTTAAAATAAGCCTAAAATGCAAAATAACAAAACCAGTTAAAGATAGTAAGAGTTATTTTCAAGCACAAACGTAACAAAACATTTGAAGTAAAATAAAAAAAGTTATTTATACAGTATAAACTTGTGAAAATTAAAGTATTAAATACAATTATATGTGTTAAATAGTTTTATTCATCATATCTTGTTTGTGTAATGTGTTTTTGTGAAGTCACGTTATAATATTGTTTTGAACGGCTTGTGATTTACAGTGGTCACTATATGAACTGTTTTGTTTGTTTTTGTGGGTGCGGTGAATTGTATTAAAACCAGACCAAAAATCGTAATAATCAAACTAAATCATAATAATTATTAATGTTAATAATAATATAGGGAGCCCACAACAACAAAGACAACAAAAAACATTCAATAATGTCCCTGTTTTTAATTAATAGAAAATAAAAAATTTGTTTTTTAGTGATATTTTGACCACTCAAATAGGCAAATGTCCCCGTTTTCCATTTCAGAAATCTGGTCACCTTACTTTTTATCTCATAATTATGACTTTTAAAGTCATAATTTTGATTTAGTAAATCATAATTTTGACTTTTTATGCTCAATTTTTTTTTTTAAGTGGCGGAAATGGGCTTCCATACTAACCTGTTAACATGCGAGCCGAAATAAAAACGGACACGCCACGCTTGCAGTGTAGCCGGCCCGAGGCTCATTGATGCCCGTGGGGAGCGAAGGCTGGCCCGTGTGGTCCGATCAAACAGACGAGCTACTGGAGCTCAAACTGCTCCAGAAGTTAATGCTGGTTCTGATAGAGAGGCGTCTCATGTTGTATGTTAATGTGTTGTTTGGTCTCAGGTTATCTCATCCACGAGTCGGCCGTGTGGAGCGAGCGTCTCCAGCGTTGGTTCTTCCTCCCTCGCCGCGCGAGCTCCGAACGCTACGAGGAAACGGCAGACGAGCGGCGCGGCACGAACCTCATCCTGAGCTGCTCGCCCGACTTCAGCCGGATCTCTGCGGCCCGCGTCGGCCCGCTCAAGCCCACGCTCGGCTTCTCCTCCTTCAAGTTCATCCCAGACACGGACGATCAGATCGTAGTGGCGCTCAAGTCGGAGGAGGACGCGGGGCAGATCGCCACCTACATCTCGGCCTTCACGCTGGACGGGCGGATCCTGCTGCCCGATACCAAGATCGGAGACGTCAAATATGAAGGTCTGGAGTTCATATAGACGTGGCGTCAAACATTGCTAGACACAAACAGTGTGTGTGACGCTGAAGGACACACCTCAGAAGCTCAGGGACTGAAGATGCAATAATAGAGGAAGCCTCTAACCAAACGCTAATGTGTGCGTTGAAGAAATGCACCCGAGCCTTAATCGCCTTTATTAAAACTACAAAACCTCCGTTTTATCAGCAACACTTTACAATGTTAACATTAGCAAACACTTTATTCATCTTAAACGTCAATCTTTTAAATATGCGTTGGTAAATGTTGATATAAACATTGACTGATATTAGTTAACGAACTGATGTTGACAAATGAAACCTTGTAAAGTGTTATGGTTTTATTTCTTGCTGGTTTATTGTGAGTGTATGAACCATAGATATGCATAATAAAGGCTAGACGTCTCGTCCGCGCTGCTGGCCAATGGAGGTTGACGTCCGCAGCTGGCGGCCATCTTGTCACAGCTCGCTCACTCATTGTGTTTTAATGGTGCGTGCACTTTTTAAATAACCATAACTTGCTCAATTTTCTACCGATCTGGTTTGGTTTGTTATAAACGTCAGAGATGTAGTTATGACGCTGCATACTTATGAATAAAGCATCCGGACTTATAGCCACGTTAATAACGTTTGTGAGAAACCAAACCATTTGTAAATCCGTCAAGACTTCAGCGAGATGAGAGTATTTGTGTTCAGATCACTCGCCTTACATCAGGAGCCACAGCCTGTGACAAGATGGCCGCCGCTGATGACGTTAGAGACTCCGCCCTAAGACTTGAGCCTTTATTATGGATTTCTATGGTAAATACACCCGCCTCGATCCAATCCTGGCGGCCATCTTGTCACAGTCAGCTCGCTCACTCGTAATATTGTGTTTTAATGGTACGTGTGAATCCGTCAGGACTTCAGCGAGATGAGAGCATTTGTGTTCAGATCACTCACAGAAAGCTTGCCTGTGACAAGATGGCCGCCGCTGATGACGCTAGAGACTCCGCCCTAAGACATCGAGCCTTTATTATGGATTTCTATGGTATGAACTACACTGGACATGTTAGATGAGAGATTCAAAAGCATTAAAGATATTCAAATGAATATGCAAATAAAGATTTATTAATAATTTGAGACATTTTGATTTCTTCAGTGCAGCGTTGATTCATGAGCGTGTCAGAGTTTAGTTCCCATGATGAGCAGGTTTGTGGGAAGCCCTTCGACCTTGAGCTCCTGGAAGATGTTCAGCGTCTTCAGGAAGTCGAACATCCTCCTGTCGTTGGATCTGAACTCGCTGAAAACCCCTTTAGACCCTGAGGAAACACATCAGACAGTCACACGCCATCAAGCCTCCCTGAGCCCAACGTGTGCCTGAACTCACCGGCCTCTCTCAGGGCGGACAGCACCTGCAGGATCAGACGCGCCGCCACATCGGGGTCCGGGACCTTCGAGTGGATCTGCAGGGCCAGGACTGATGGGTAATCCTGCAGCATCGTCTCTGGATACTGGAGGGAAGACAACCAACACCACATCACAATA
>CM042254.1:51967524-52000024 GCA_023566225.1 Romanogobio albipinnatus
AAATCACACTAACAAAATGCCAATTAATGCTAAAACATGCTAGAAACATGTTAAATCATACTAGCAAAATGTTAATGCTAAAACATGCTATAAACATGTTAAAATCACACTAGCAAAATGCTAATTAATGCTAAAACATGCTAGAAACATTTTAAATCACACTAGCAAAATGCTAATTAATGCTAAAACATGCTAGAAACATGTTAAATCACACTAGCAAAATGATAATTAATGCTAAAACATGCTAGAAACATGTTAAATCACACTAGCAAAATGTTAATTAATGCTAAAACATGCTAGAAACATGTTAAATCACACTAGCAAAATGATAATTAATGCTAAAACATGCTATAAACATGTTAAAATCACACTAGCAAAATGCTAATTAATGCTAAAACATGCTAGAAACATTTTAAATCACACTAGCAAAATGATAATTAATGCTAAAACATGCTATAAACATGTTAAATCACACTAGCAAAATGATAATTAATGCTAAAACATGCTAGAAACATGTTAAATCACACTAGCAAAATGTTAATGCTAAAACATGCTAGAAACATGTTAAATCACACTAGCAAAATGATAATTAATGCTAAAACATGCTATAAACATGTTAAAATCACACTAGCAAAATGCTAATTAATGCTAAAACATGCTAGAAACATTTTAAATCACACTAGCAAAATGATAATTAATGCTAAAACATGTTAGAAACATGTTAAATCACACTAGCAAAATGTTAATGCTAAAACATGCTAGAAACATGTTAAATCACACTAGCAAAATGATAATTAATGCTAAAACATGTTAGAAACATGTTAAATCACACTAGCAAAATGTTAATGCTAAAACATGTTAAATCACACTAGCAAAATGCTAATTAATGCTAAAACATGTTAGAAACATGTTAAATCACACTAGCAAAATGTTAATGCTAAAACATGCTAGAAACATGTTAAATCACACTAGCAAAATGATAATTAATGCTAAAACATGCTAGAAACATGTTAAATCACACTAGCAAAATGCTAATTAATGCTAAAACATGCTAGAAACATTTTAAATCACACTAGCAAAATGCTAATTAATGCTAAAACATGCTAGAAACATGTTAAATCACACTAGCAAAATGTTAATGCTAAAACATGCTAGAAACATGTTAAATCACACTAGCAAAATGCTAATTAATGATAAAACATGCTAGAAACATGTTAAATCACACTAGCAAAATGTTAATGCTAAAACATGTTAGAAACATGTTAAATCACACTAACAAAATGATAATTAATGCTAAAACATGCTAGAAACATGTTAAATCACACTAGCAAAATGATAATTAATGCTAAAACATGTTAAATCACACTAGCGAAATGTTAATGCTAAAACATGCTAGAAACATGTTAAATCACACTAGCAAAATGTTTATTAATGCTAAAACATGCTATAAACATGTTAAATCACACTAGCAAAATGCTAATTAATGCTAAAACATGCTATAAACATGTTAAATCACACTAGCAAAATGCTCATTAATGCTAAAACATGCAAGAAACATGTTAAATCACACTAGCAAAATGCCAATTAATGCTAAAACATGTTAGAAACATGTTAAATCACACTAGCAAAATGTTTATTAATGCTAAAACATGCTAGAAACATGTTAAATCACACTAGCAAAATGTTTATTAATGCTAAAACATGCTATAAACATGTTAAATCACACTAGCAAAATGCTCATTAATGCTAAAACATGCTAGAAACATGTTAAATCACACTAGCAAAATGTTTATTAATGCTAAAACATGCTATAAACATGTTAAATCACACTAGCAAAATGCTAATTAATGCTAAAACATGCTATAAACATGTTAAATCACACTAGCAAAATGCTCATTAATGCTAAAACATGCTATAAACATGTTAAATCACACTAGCAAAATGATAATTAATGCTAAAACATGCTAACAAAATGCTAAACCATGTAAACAACATGTTAAATCATATGAGCAACATGTTAATTAATGTTTAAACATGATAGCAAATGTTAAATCATGCTAACATGTTAATTCGTGCTAACAACGTTAAAACGTGTTTGCAGCATGCTAATTCGTGTGCTAAAACATGTTAAATCATGCTAGCAAAATGCTAAAACATGGCAATCATGATAATAAAAGAAAAGTGTAGTGTATTCCTGTGATTAAAGCTGAATTTATGATCATTACTCCAGTCTTCAGTGTCACATGATTTGGAATGCCATGCCGGTCAGTAAATGCTGACCGAATGATAGTTTTGTGTGTGCTGTCCCTTTAAGAGCGCAGTCACCTGATCTTTAGGAGTACAGGGCCGGATGGTGTACACGCGTGTGGCGGGAGGACTGCGGAACAGATCGCGGTTCCCATGCGACGGCAGCATCCTCTAAACATCAGGAGAAACACAAGCATCATCAGGGTCCAGCGGTCCAATCGCAGGTCAAAGGTCAGTGTCATACAGTACCTGGAATTCTCCAGACAGAGCGCCTCTGAAGCCCCAGGGCTCGGGGTCATCAGTCACAGCCAGCGCTGGATGAGGCGTCCGACCTCCTGCACCAACAACAGCAGCTCAAGCAGGACCAGCACCTCACTCACACACCTCACACACACACTGATGCCACACACACTGATGCCACACACACTCCGCCACACACACACTGATGCCACACACACTCCGCCACACACACACTGATGCCACACACACTCCGCCACACACACACTGATGCCACACACACTCCGCCACACGTACCCAGTGTTTTGACGTAGGCTTTGGCCATGGTGACGCCGCTCTTGATGTCACAGATGTAATTGTAAAGGTCGTAGAGGATGATCCGGTTGGGCACGTTGGACAGTCGGTTGAACATCTGGACCACAGCGCCGCACATCTGGTCAAACTTCTCCGCCCTCTGTGTCCATTCTTTACCCTGAATGTCACACACATTCACACACACACTTACATTACATTCAGTGTGTGCATTCACACTGTCCGGTCAGCTGTCAATCAGACTTGAGGGCGGGGTTTATTGATATAGGTGGAAAGTATGCCACGCCCTGTTGTGAGTTATAAAGATTGTGAGATATAAACACGCAATTCTGAAAAACCTTTGGACTTTATAACATGCATGCATCTCACAACTCTGACATCATGGCCCTGTGTCGCTGAGCTGAGCTCACAGCGCTGGAGCTCTAGGGCGTGTCCGAATCCAACGGGACAAACGGTCCAGAGGGTCATTATGACATGAAGGCATTTTATCTTTATACACACAATAATCTTTTACAGTTTAATCCTTTCATTTTTCATATTTAAATGTGTGTGTGTGTGCAGCACGTCCCTGTGTGTGTAATAATCAGAGTGTGTGTGTGTGTGTGTGTGTGTGTGTGCTGCTGCGTGTCCCTGTGTGTGTAATTATCAGAGTGTGTGTGTGTGTGTGTGTGTGTGCAGCACGTCCCTGTGTGTGTAATTATCAGAGTGTGTGTGTGTGTGTGTGCTGCTGCGTGTCCCTGTGTGTGTAATTATCAGTGTGTGTGTGTGTGTGTGCTGCTGCGTGTCCCTGTGTGTGTAATAATCAGTGTGTGTGTGTGTGTGTGTGTGTGTGTGCTGCTGCGTGTCCCTTTGTGTGTAATAATCAGTGTGTGTGTGTGCTGCTGCGTGTCCCTGTGTGTGTAATTATCAGAGTGTGTGTGTGCTGCTGCGTGTCCCTGTGTGTGTGCTGCTGCGTGTCCCTGTGTGTGTAATTATCAGAGTGTGTGTGTGCTGCTGCGTGTCCCTGTGTGTAATAATCAGAGTGTGTGTGTGTGTGTGTGTGTGTGTGTGTGTGTGTGTGTGTGTGTGTGTGTGTGACTTTAGAGCAGGTGTGTGTGTGTGTGTGTTGGTCAGTGGTGTTCAGTTCCTCCAATAGCAGCGCTCCATCAATGCTCCTGATCACACCTGGTGTTCAGACCAGACGCCCATGGCTGAACAGATGAGCAGAACACACTGGCAGAACACACTGGCAGAACACACTGGCAGAACACACTGGCAGAACACACTGGCAGAACACACTAGCAGAACACACTAGCAGAACACACTGGCAGAACACACTGGCAGAACACACTGGCAGAACACACTGGCAGAACACACTGGCAGAACACACTAGCAGAACACACTAGCAGAACACACTGGCAGAACACACTGGCAGAACACACTGGCAGAACACACTGGCAGAACACACTGGCAGAACACACTGGCAGAACACACTGGCAGAACACACTGGCAGAACACACTGGCAGAACACACTGGCAGAACACACTGGCAGAACACACTGGCAGAACACACTGGCAGAACACACTGGCAGAACACACTGGCAGAACACACTGGCAGAACACACTGGCAGAACACACTCGCGTCACATTTACAGCTGTAATAGTTTATCCTCATCACACTCTGACCTGCTCAGACTCGTGGGCGGGGCTGCAGGTGGAGCGCAGCCAGTGCAGGTCCTCCAGCATGACGAGGGCGGTCGGCCCGTGTTCGTACGGCAGGTAGAAGAGCTCGGCCAGCAGCGTCAGGTCCGCCAGCGTCAGCGGCTCGGCCGTGTACAGCGGGTTCTCTTTGGGCCCGGGCACATACCCATCCGTCTGCATCGGCTCCTCCTCGTCTCGCTTCGAGCGGCCAGAGCCTGACCACAGAGGCACATCAGTGAACCACACCCCCCCGATCAGAGGAAGAACAACTCAGTTTAGCATTTAGAGAATGGCCGTCCAGTAGAATCAGTCCTAAGTGACTGGAGAAGGCTGTTGTCTAGAAAAACTCCAACACCCATAATGCACTGGGTATGTTGGTGCCTTGCTTCAGTAGGAAATACTTCTTAGCAAACTTTTAACCTTGTATTGTTCCTAGAACACACCTTCTATATAAAATTATTATAAAATGTAATACTTCTCTACTATATAGTATGCGAAAAATAGTACGCCAGTACACCGATCAGGCATAACATTATGACTAGTGAGTAACACTGATGATCTCTGTTAGTGGGTGGGATATATTAAGCAGCAAGTGAACATGTTGTCCTCAGAGTTGATGTGTCAGAAGCAGGAGAAATGGGCAAGCGTGAGGATTTGAGCGAGTTTGACAAGGGCCAGATTGTGACGGCTAGACGACTGGGTCAGAGCATCTCCAGAACTGCAGCTCTTGTGGGGTGTTCCCGGTCTGCAGTGGTCAGTCTCTATCAAAAGTGAAGGACCAGTGGAGAACCGGCCACAGGGTCATGGGCGGCTCATTAATGCATTGAGCATTGCATTGGCCCGTGTGGTCCGATCAAACAGACGAGCTACTGGAGCTTTACATTTATTTATTTATTTATTTTCTGACCAGAATATTTTTTACATTTTAAAGTTTTTAAATTTTAAAAATCACTGCTTCATCGGAATGATATGAAACTTGGTGACTTTTCTAGCATTAGGTATGTAAACACACAAAAAATTGGGGTCATGATTCGGGCATGCTAATTGGTCGTAAAACAAATTCTCGCACTTGTGCTCTTCGGTCAAAAATGACCCCCATAGGAAATGAATGGGAAATCTGCAAAAACACAAATTCACAGAAAAAAATCTATATTTCTAACAACAACAAAAAAAATCAAAAACTTTATAATAAATTGCCTTTGAGATTTTTTAAATATATATTCAAATCCATCAAAAAAAAATCATTAAATGTGTTCAAAACAGAACTAGTGTATTCTCAAGCCTCTCCACAGAGACCTCTAGCGGTCACACACACACGGCTGCAGGATTTCTGAAATAACTCCAACAGAGGCTAATCTGCCTTCAACAAAATATTTTGAAGGCCTAGTCTCTATTTTAACCTGAAATACTGCAATAATAATAAAATAGAATAAAAAATATATTTTTTAAATAATTTTCAATGGCAAAAATAGACCATAATTATTGCATAAATATTAAAAAATACCATCAAATCATCTCAAAATACAAAATTAAAAAGAAAAAATATTATTGAAGAAAAGTAAATTGCATTGGTTTTACTGGGGCGGAGGAAGTTTAATTTTTAGGTGTGCGGTCACTTCTGAGCGGGAAGACGACCAGTGCGACCCCTAAAGGAAGAGCAGCAGAGGGGAAGATGAGATGTAAATGCTGGTTTTAGTCTAAGTTGGCAACCCTGTGACACGTGATGTTAGAGATCAGACGAGACGTGTGTTTTACCGTCAGGTTGATTCGCTCTACCAAACTCCACCAGCCAGTCTGTGAGAGCGAGCTGCAAAGCATCATGGGGGTTGTAGTCCTGATCGTCTCCATCTGTGGAGCGACAGACATCAATACGTGAGGAGGACATAAAGCTCTCTTACATCTCAACCGAACATAATTAGCCATCCGTACCCATAGGGACGTCCTTCTGTCCGCAGCTGGACTTGCACCACGTGGCCAGCGTGTGAATGGCCACAAAATTGGGCTCAAATTCACAGTTGGGGTTGGTGAGGACGCCTCTGAGTTTGGGGATGAGCTCTGTGGGGCGGTTCTTGAAGGGTCCCAGGAACAGTCTCTGCGGGTCGTAGTCGTTGGCGTGGATGTTGTCCCAGATGACCGGCGGCCTCCTCAGAACAGCGGACACCTCCTCGATAGACGCCACACTGATGTCCTGCGACACCACCTTGGGCCCTGACGGGACGGAAGCAGATCACACACGTCATAAAGCGGCTTTACGTGCGTTCTGCCACTGAGCACTGATGATGTCACCTGTCCAGAGGACGTCGATGCCCGCGCTGAGCTTCTCTCCGACCGTGTTCAGGTACGCAGACAGCGGGACGCTCGGGGAGCAGAACGCAGCGCAGTAATCTGCAAACAATGAGTTTGAGCTCAATGGTCCTGTCATGTCATTCTCAGATTTGATTGGCTGATGATAGTCCATATGTTTGGCCAGTATGATGCTAACGTGCAACAGTGCTATTTCAGTTTTATTTATCATTTGAATTAGCTTTAGTTTAGATTAATGTTTAGTCATTTGGTCATGTGCTTTTGGCACTTTACTGTGATTTACCTGCTATTTAGGTTTTATTTATTTGTGTTTTATTTATTTATTTGTTTTGTTTTACATTTATTAAGATTTTATTTAATATTATTTATGTATTTTAGTTAATTTTATTTGTTAAGTTTATTTAGATTTTATTTATTATTATTTATTTATTTTAGTTAATTTTATTAAATTTATTTTTTACATTTTTTAAAGATTTGATTTATTATTATCTGTGTATTTTAGTTCATTTTTTTAGTAATTTTTTTATGTTTATTAATATTTGATTTATTATTATGTATTCATTTTATTATTTTTTTAAAAACGTTTATTAATATTTGATTAATTACTATTTATGTATTTTAGTTAATTTTATTTTTTACATTTGTCATTTTATAAAGATTTGATTTATTATTATTAATTTATTTTAGTTAATTTTATTTTTTTAAGTTTATTAAGATTTGATTTATTATTATTTATTTATTTTAGTTATAATTATTATAGTGCTTCAACTTAAAATTATTTTATTTTATTGCCAAGGAAACATTTCTAATTTTCGTTTAGTTTTAATGTTTCAACTAATATTTATATTTAATTTCAGCTTCATTTCATTGAACAGAAATGTTAAATTTAATAGTTAATGTTAATAGTTTCAGCTTTAGATAACAACACTATGTGTGATATATTATAGGGCATTTATGTTTATTTGTTATTGAAATTAATATTATTTTTTGTATGTTTAGTATGCAAATTTCCCTTTAAAGAACATTAATGATGGTTGATCAGTGATATTTTACTGTCATTGATATAATATTTGAGTTTTTATTCATATCTTCAATTAGATTTTATATTTTCTGTTTTCATGTTAAATTCAGTTAAAGTTGAAGTCATTTTGTTGTTGTTTTTTATGTCTATATAGTTGAGTATTTTTATTATAGTACTAGAAGTGTTGTGAACTCTCTGAAACCCAGTGCAGGTTTATTATATGTTGTTGTGTTGAGTGGTGTTAAGCGTGATGCCCCTGTACCGGTGGGGCAGAAGAGGAAGGTCTGCGGCTCGTCCAGGTGCAGAAACAGCTCGTTGGTGACGCACACCTGAGCTTCAGCGAATGAGCCGAAAGCTTCTCTATCAGCAGGACACATCTCTGCCTCGATGTCGTCAAACAGCAGCGCGAACGACCGGCAGCCGAACCCACACACCTGCCGGAGAAACAAGTACAGTACTGAGGAAACATGAACATATGATCATACAGGCGTCAGAGGCTCAAATTGAACAATAATAGTGGGATAAAGTCGTTATTTTTGTTGTTTTTCCGCTCAAAAAGTATTTTCGTCGCATGATAGACTTAATACAGAGCCACTGTAGTCATTTGGACTCCTTAAATGACGTTTTTACTTACTATTCTGGGCCATCAAGTTTCATTCCCTCTGAAAGCCTATGGAGGAGTGAGACAGCTCTCAGATTTCATCAAAAATATACTAAATTATGTTCCGAAGATGAACGAAGGTCTTACATGGTTGGAACAACATGAGGGTGAGTAATTACTGACAGAATTTTCAATTTTGGGTGAACTAACCCTTTAATGCCCGCCTCTGGTCCTGATTGGCTGAGCAGCATCTCTTAGCCCCACCCTCACACACTGTAGTTAATTAGCATACTGCCGCCTCTGGTCGTGATTGGCTGAACAGCGTCTCTTAGCCCCGCCCTCACACACTGTAGTTAATTAGCATACTGCCGCCTCTGGTCGTGATTGGCTGAACAGCGTCTCTTAGCCCCGCCCTCACACACTGTAGTTAATTAGCATACTGCCGCCTCTGGTCGTGATTGGCTGAACAGCGTCTCTTAGCCCCGCCCTCACACACTGTAGTTAATTAGCATACTGCCGCCTCTGGTCGTGATTGGCTGAACAGCGTCTCTTAGCCCCGCCCTCACACACTGTAGTTAATTAGCATACTGCCGCCTCTGGTCCTGATTGGCTGAACAGCGTCTCTTAGCCCCGCCCTCACACACTGTAGTTAATTAGCATACTGCCGCCTCTGGTCGTGATTGGCTGAACAGCGTCTCTTAGCCCCGCCCTCACACACTGTAGTTAATTAGCATACTGCCGCCTCTGGTCCTGATTGGCTGAACAGCTTCTCTTAGCTCCGCCCTCACACACTGTAGGTAATTAGCATACTGCCGCCTCTGGTCCTGATTGGCTGAACAGCGTCTCTTAGCCCCGCCCTCACACACTGTAGTTAATTAGCATACTGCCGCCTCTGGTCGTGATTGGCTGAACAGCGTCTCTTAGCCCCGTCCTCACACATCTGCCCTCGTATCACTGTGTGTCAAGAGTTGAGATTCAGATATGATAATGAGCGCTTGCTTTCTGACCAATCACAGCAGAGCAGCTCTCAGAGAGGCGGAGCTTAGAGAGACTGAAGCGTTTCAGACACTGAGAGAGAAGAGCTGAGGCTGCAGTGGAGATTAGGAGGAAACTCGATTTTAAAAGTTTGTAGACAAACTTTAAATTGGCCTAGCCAGAAAGTTTAAAATAGTTTTAGTTTAGTAGTTTTGATAGATCTCGGGGTGGTTGCTAGGGTGTTGCTAGGGTACTCAAAGTGGTTGCTAGGAACCTCAATTTTTGCGATATCAACTTCAAATTTGGAACACAACTTGTTTAAATATATGCCTTTGATTTTATATCAATTTTAGAGTAAAATTTTTTTTTTGTAATAGATAAAAAAATGCTTGTTTAAAAGCTTGCCGTAGGAGACTCCATAAAGAGCATAATGGGCCGGTTTAGATGATAACAGATGTCTGCACCTGGCTCAGTTTCCTCTTGAGCGCCGCCACCTCTTTAGGGTTGGAGAAGGTGATGTCCAGCCCGGGGGACAGGGCGTAGATGAACTCCACGTTATGCTCCTTCGCAGCCGAGATCAGCGTCATGAGTTGATCTGCAACACACAATGGAGGAGCTCATCTTGCTTTTCAGTCCCAGCTGGAGCACTGAACGCAACTGTATATCGTTCCAAAGACAGATCTCAGATCTGCAGCGCTGCGCTCACCTGCTTCCTCCAGGGAATACAGGTCTCTCCAGTACATCCGGTGCTTGTAGTCATCCTTCGGAGCGTAAAGATACGCGTTCAAGCCCCATCTCTGCTCCCTGTGAAGACAACAGCACGCACACAGTGAGATAAACGAGCCGATAACACATGATGACCTCTGATAACAGGGTTATTCACCTCCTGAAGAGCTCTCTCCTCTGGCTCATAGTCCACGGCCTCCCATAAAACCCTGCCATACACAAAGGTCAAAATTAGACATGCCAGAAATCATCCGGATATTAAGATCATGTTCCATGAAGATATTATTGTATTATTAGTAGTGATATGCATTGCTAAGGATTAATGTTTTTGCTCCCTCAGATGCCAGATTATCTAATATTGTCCTAATAATGCACACATCAGTGAGAGATTATTGACCCTTATGACTGGTTTTGTGCTCCAGGGTCACACATGTCCTTATACATTATTATTATTATTATAAAATACAAGTGCAAAATGCAATCTGGGTATTATTATTAGTAGTAGTACATTTTTAAAATACACATCGCATTATAAACGCATTAAGCTTAACATCATCAATGATTTATATTTATGTAAAGTATGTTTATATTCACCCTCGACCACTCCACTCAGAAAGATGTTGGGTTTGTTGGACATGATTCGTGGTTTAGCAGCTGATCGCTCAGATGTGTGTGCTCTTTAGGGGTTCTCAGCACACTCGACGATCTTCCTGGATCTGTGGACACACACTCAGCTGTTCGGATTAATGTTTATGTTTATAATCTCTCCGCTTCCTTATTGTACGCGTGGTCACACCGTCGCGCATGCGCACTTCCTCAGCTGTCAGATAAGGGGTATTCCGCACAAATACACGATACAACTCATTAAAAGCATTAGATAACGCAGATATATGTATTTACCAGATATATTTATTAAGTATTTACCTTCAGAAATGCTTGGAAATAGAAAACTGAAGTAAACAAAGGTGAATTTAAGTCTTGCTTTAGTTTGAGCGGTTGTTTGTTTTCATCACGCCTCACACTTATAACTGAAAACATATTTAGTCCTTTATTTTACAGAATGTTCCAAACTAAACATGTTTTCTTGTAAATATTGTTTTAATTGGTAACAAATTTACAGGTTTGGGGGTTCCTCAATGCGCGTGACATATAATTTCGGCGGGAAAATAGGACAAAAGTGTGTATATTTGATCAATTCTGTGGTGTTTTGTGCTATTATTTGCTTCAAGTTGCACAAATCTAGTAATGTTTGACAAAATATCACGTGTTTTTATCTTTTATCTTCTTTTTGTTTTGGTGATTATTAGTGGATGTATGAACTCAGTTATCCTCAATCACATTATATTAATAAATCAAATAATTTTAAAATGAGTATTAATAAATAAATTATAGTGATTTCAATGCATAACTTCGCATTAAACTAGTCTTTTTTATTTCCAATTTCTATTATGTTGAGCATTTTCAATTTTGTTTTGGTATTTTAGTTTTTACTTCCCATAACACCTGATGTACTCGTGACATCATCAGAAGAATGGCATCTACGCTAATGCTAGTCTCTCTGTTTATCCCGAGGTTTACTGCAGTCAGCCGGATCCGGGCCGGATCCAGATCAGATGCTGGACCTGCGCCCAGAGAAGACCAACACATGACCCTGAAGTGTCTGAGAGACCGTGATTAGCCTCCCCCTGAAACTGCCTCATCGACACGGCATCCGCAATAAACCCGTCTCCAGCGTGTTGCTTCCGGTCCTTCGAATATTCCAATCTATTATGACCTCTGACCTGTAAAGTTGCCAGAATAATAATAATAATCATACGCTGTTTGTTGATTGGCCGGAGGAGAACTGCCCCCCCGACTGAGCCTGGTTTCTCCAAGGTTTATTTTCCTCCATTCTGCTCCTGATGGGGTTTGGGTTCTTGCCACTGTTGCCTCTGGCTTGGCGTGCTCAGTTGGGGACACTACATTTTTCAACTAAACATCGAAATAAATCTAATTAATAAACTAAATTAACCATATAAACTAAATTACTGATCTAATTACTGATCTAAAGCCCACACTGTCACCATATGATATTTAAAATGAACTGATGACATCAAATGGCTATATGGCTGAATAAAATTAGGCTGCATTATTTTCCTGTTTAACACTGTGAAGCTGCTCTGAGACAATCTACATTGTTAAAAGCGCTATATAAATAAAGTTGACTTGACTATTATATTTATTATGTGGCATACCATAATCGTACAATCATCTAAACTAGTATAATTCATTTAACCGTCCTGCTTGTGGGACACTCTTTTTGTTAGTAATAATCATAATTTAGGTGTCATTCGGAAGCTTAAAAATGAATCCTGTGCATGAATTACCGCCAAAAGGGCTTCATTTCTGTGTGAATGTGTGAATGAAGAGAGCTCAGTCATTAATACATAGACTTTTTTATTCAGTTAAAGTTTCATCGTTCCAACTGAGAAAGAGGAAAACATTTTTGGTATCACTTAAAAAACTCAGAAGACAAACATTCAAATGAATGTCATTTCGTGATGATGTTGATTTCATCCTTTAATGCATTTTATTCTTAAGTACAAAATCCACAAGTAGTACTTCAACAGAAGGGTTTAACTGTCAAGTAAGAAAGAGGTGAAGTGCAAATAACCCTGAAAAACAACAACTCATCCGTCCAAACCAGTTCTCCCAGTGTAACCAGTGGCGGGTCTGTGATGGGAGAAGGAGAGGTGTAAGGGGACACGAGTCTGCTACCTCTTCTGTCCTCTCTGAGCCTGTCTCAGTAACAGGTCGAACGACTCGCACTGGCTCCTGGACCCGGCCGGATCCACGTCCCGGTTGGAATCTAAACCACAAGACACAACACACACACTTCAGAATCAGACTCACTTCTGTGTAGGGATTAGGGATGCACCGATCCACATTTTTTCACTTCCGATCCGATCCCGATACCTGAATTTGGATATCGGCCGATACCGATACTATTCCGATACCAGAGCTGTGTTTGCTTTAATATTATTATTATCATTATTGTTGATTTTATATGATGCTGACATAAACTCCACTCAACAGGCAAGTATGATATGAACATAATAGTGACCCAAATTATCACGGTTATCAATTTATATTTGAAAATCAACAAACAAAAAATAAATCAAGCAGCTCTACGCATTTTTTTAAGCTAGATTCTGTGGGATTTCCTTCCTTATAATGGCTGTCGTCAATGGCAACGTATAATGCATAAATCTCTAATATTATATCTCTAATCTCTAATGTTATCTCTGTAAATATATTCTCAAGCAATATTCTCATCAGTGTTCTATCAGCTATGACACATTTAAATCTAGCATATTTTGTGTAAGAGCCCATACAGTATTCTAGTAAAATAAAGCATTTTCATATGATTTGACAGTTTATTTGATTAAATTTAAAAAATCCAAAAGGTGAGCATCATACCTGACACCTAGATGAACACTTTACAGTCAGTTTTATGACTAAGTCATTCTCTTCAAATGCCATTTAAGTTAGAAACGTGTATAGCCTACCAATGTTGTATGTAACTTTAGAGACGGTCCCTAGATTCGCGAACGTCAAGCCAACCTAATGCCAGTCATAAAATGCGCTGTGGTTCTGCTGTGTTTTGTTTGAAACTATTTTCGGTGCTGAAATAGAACAAAAACTGTCAATCACTGTATGATGAATTAATCTCCTGCATGCATCGCACGTTTATCTCTGCTTTGAGTGTAGATTTCAGCGAGCGTGAAAACCGCGCGCGCTCTGAACAAAACTCCGCTAATCTGAACGCCTCTGATTATTATATTAATAAACTCAATATAAACACGTGTGCTTGGTTATAATGCGCAACGTGATTATAACAGATGGCTTTTGAGAAGACCATAATAAGTTCAAAGTGGCTGGTGTGAGTGTTACACAGCCGAAATACAACCGCAGATGGCGATTGTCAATGTCAAGCCCTGATTATTATCTCTTAAATGTCACCCTAGTCTTGTCTGCTTTTTTAAATGTTTGATTGCGTTCGTTGTGTTGTACGACGCGATGGAGCTTCCACCTCTCTGAAATACGGTTTAGTAAACATTGTCTTGCTCTCTCTGTGGTGTTTCCAGTGTGAAGTATTTCCACACAGCTGACATTGGCTAGCCACAATGCTGCTCAATGCTATCCTGCTGCAAACTGCGGAATGGATTTCCTGAGTGGGGCGTGTCTCATAACTCTGTGTCTCATTGAGCCGTGCCTCCGTTCAGAAAATCCATTCCATAGTTTGCAGACAAGCCGGCGGGAATCACTTTTGGAAAGCGCAGACGTGGCTCATGGGTATCGGATTTCTCCGCAGGTTGGATCGGGAAAATCCGATACGTGAATTAAGCTGGTATCGGTCCCGATACCGATACTGGATCGGATCGGCCCCATCCCTAGTAGGGATGCAAATCGTGATCACAATCAATTTATCTGCACAAATCCTTGTGATTATAGCTATATCAATATAACAATAATAATACATATTATTACTAAATCAAAACAACATAAGGAATTCCCACTATATTACTATTAATATATTATACTGTAAAATAAAGTATTTATGAAAACTGTAATATTAATATTGTCACTGTAAAATGACACTATTCATATTTATTGGCTGGCTTAATTCATTTTCACTCTTAGACATGCGGCGTTTGCATTTGGGGGAAATCTACTTTAAAAATGTTCTGATAAAAATTGTAATTATGATTTATAATGCGATGTAAAAAATCCCAGGTTTGCTGCACAATTTTTATTGTGATTATATTGTTGTTGTTATTATTACATTTACATTACATTTACATTTTTACTACTATAAACATTATTACTACTATAAAAACAAAGATTACTAATAAAAAACAAAATAAGAAATATTACTAGATTGTAATATTTTACTGTAAAATAAAAATGAATATTTATGAAAAATAATATAATTCAACTGTAAAATGACAATATTAATATTTATTGTCTGTCTTAAATCACAGTGAAACCTGTAGCGTTTGCATGATTTTAGGGGAAAATCTAATTACAATTTTTCTGATAAAAATAGCAATTATGATTTCAAAAATATTTAAAAAGAAATCCCAGGTTTGGACAATTTTTATTAATGATATATCCATATGACGATTATTATTATTATTACTACTAAATAAACACAAATAAAAGCAAAATAAGAAATATTACTACTGTAATATTTTACTGTAAAATAAAGAATTGAGTATTTATGAAAAATAATATAATAATACAGCTGTAAAATGACAATATTAATATTTATTGGCTTAATTCAATTTCACTCTGAAACATGCAGCGTTTGCACAATCTTGATCAGAAATAAATATTCCAAGTTTGCTAGATATTTTTATTGTGGTTATATATCAATATGACTTATTATTGCGATTATTATTACTACTAAATAAAATCAAAGATTACTAATAAAAACTAAATAAGAAATATTACTATATTGTAACTTTAAAACTTATTTAGAAAAATAATAATATAATAGTAATACAACTGTAAAATGACAACTAATATTTGTGGCTGTCTTAATTTATTAATTTTCACTCTGAAACTTGCAAAATCTATTAAATAATTATGATTTAAAATGCGATGTAAAAAAAAATCCCAAGTTTGCTGCACAATTTTGACAAAATGTTGTGATTATATATCAATATGACTATTATTATTGTTATTATTATTACTACTAAATAAATTCTGGATTTTTTTACATTCAGAAAAATTGCAATTATGATTTCAAAATGTCAAAAATCCCAAGTTTTCTTGATTATATATCACTGACTATTATTGTTATTATTATTACTACTAAATAAAAACAGATTACTAATAAAAACAAAATAAGAAATATGACTAAATTGTAATATTATACATTGTAATATTTTACTGTAAAATTTAAAAAAATAATATAATAATAATACAACTGTACAATGACAATATTAATATTTCTTGGCTTAATTAATTTTCACTCTGAAACATGCAGCGTTTGCATGATTTTGTGGGGAAATCTATTAAATGATTTAAAATGCGATATAAAAAAATCCCAAGTTTGCTGCACAATTTTGACAAAATTGTGTGATTATATATCAATATGACTATTATTATTATTACTACTAAATAATACAAATTAAGAAATATATATTGTAATATTTTACTGTAAAATAAATAAAAAAAAATCACCTGTAAAATGACAATGCTAATATTAATCTTAAATGTCTTTATTTTCACTCCGTCAATCGTGTCGGGGTTGCTCTGTTGCACTTTAAAGATGATGCACACGCGTGTTTCTGCTCATATCAGCTAATATGAGAAATCATCCATCAGACCAACCTAAATCTGCATAGTTGGATTTACAGAACTGGCGTCTGCCGCCGAAGCAAAGGTCAAAGGGCAGCTCGTCTGAGCGCCTCAGTTGGCTTCCGTTCTCGATGGCAGTGTAAGCGGCGTCTCTGCTGTAATACGTCACGAAGCCGTAGTTGTCTCTGGAACAGAGGAAATACGTCAGCTCTAACACTCCCCGCGGCTTCAGATGCGCAGAGACGAGTGTGTGAGCCTCACCCATGACTCCTGAGGTGGATCGTGCAATCCTCGACCTCCCCGAACAGCGAGAATCGATCTTTGAGGTCCGAAGGCGCCATGCTCCCGCGGACTCCTCCCACATACACCACCCTGCGCTCCTCCTGAGGATCAAACACAATCATCAGACACACACACACCGCGCGTCCCCTGTGAGGAGATGATCGTGTGTGTGTACACCTACGATGGCTTTCTGCTGCCGGAGTTTCCGAGCCTCTTCACGCCGGCGGTTCAGCTCCTTCTGTCTGCGGCTGAGAACAACGACCCGTTTACACTCACAATCACCACAGAAGAAGAATCACACTCCCCTATTGTGTTCACACTGACCTCGTCCATGTGCAGGGAGACTCAGGCGAGCCCGAGCGACATAAAGACCCGGATCGTGATCTGGAGCAGCGGCGTCCACGCTTGCGGGGGGGAGAGCGAGAAGACGAGCGTGAACTGGAGCGCGAGGAGGAACTGCTTCCTGAATGCCTGGCCCTGTACCTAAGATCAGCAAAACATAAACAGAGATGTTGTAATGTGGCCTCGGCCGCCCATGACCCTGTGGCCGGTTCTCCACTGGTCCTTCACTTTTGATAGAGACTGACCACTGCAGACCGGGAACACCCCACAAGAGCTGCAGTTCTGGAGATGCTCTGACCCAGTCGTCTAGCCGTCACAATCTGGCCCTTGTCAAACTCGCTCAAATCCTCATGTGGCGTTCACACCGGACGTGAATGAATATATATATCAGAATCAGAAAATAATCTCTACAACAAAACAAGTGAAAAATAAGCAACCATCTAGGCATTATTATTATTACATAGAGACGTAGTTAAATCTACTGTACAGCAGGAGCCTAATATATTCTGTCAATTTAAAATGTTTTAAACCAAACTTTTATTTTGACGGGTTGCCATAAAGATATTTCAGTGTCTGTGTTCCTTATATGACAGTTTTCCCAAATGAAACGGTAAATTCTCACGCTAAACAGCCAGTAAACAGCGGACATAGCCTACAGCTAACGCGTTTTCATTTCTTCTTCGCTGCTCTTTTGTGGCAAAACAGCACAACTTCCTGTGTTTGCAATGCATTCTGAGCAGCGAAGAAGAGCCGCGCAGTGGTTAGGCACAGCTCGCGGTCATAACGAGGTCTTGTTTAAGAAAATGGTATCGGATCGGTACATGGGTTCAAGTACTCGCCGATACCAGAATTTTTTGTGGTATCGGTGATATTTCCGATACTAACTCTAACTAGCTCTGACTTTGAATGTTTGACTGAATTGTTTGCTTTATTTCATGTGTAGCTTATTACACCTTTTACTTACACTTTTGTATTATTGATCACACATAAACTTGTATTTAACAGAAAGAGACTGGCTTGTGTTTCATGTCATTTAATGCCATCACAGTGATAATCATATTGTCTGAACCAGATATTAATATATGATTAATATAAACCATATGATTTTCTCCTCATTGTTGTCACTACTAGAGCAACTCCTGATTGGTTAACGCGGCGCAAATATCGCCAAAGTTACGATTTTTCAAAAGCTCAATTTGCTCCGCCTCATTTGCGCAAATCACACCGCAGAATGTCTATTCGCGTCTTTGCGTTGACTTAACATGTAAATCACTCACGCGGAACGCTTCATTCGCGTCCGGTGTGAACGCACCATCACGCTTGCCCATTTGAAGGGACACACACACATGAAGGGACACACACACACATGAAGGGACACACACACATGAAGGGACACACACACACATGAAGGGACACACACACATGAAGGGACACACACACACATGAAGGGACACACACACACATGAAGGGACACACACACATGAAGGGACACACACACACATGAAGGGACACACACACACATGAAGGGACACACACACACATGAAGGGACACACACACATGAAGGGACACACACACACATGAAGGGACACACACACACATGAAGGGACAGGGACGTGAAGGGACACACACACACATGAAGGGACAGGGATGTGAAGGGACACACACACATGAAGGGACAGGGACGTGAAGGGACACACACACATGAAGGGACAGGGACGTGAAGGGACACACACACACATGAAGGGACAGGGAAGTGAAGGGACACACACACACATGAAGGGACAGGGACGTGAAGGGACACACACACGTGAAGGGACACACACACACATGAAGGGACAGGGACAAGAGCTTCCGTTTACCTTTTTCTGGGAGGTGAGCGAGACCTGGAGCGAGAGGACGACGACGATGATGACGAAGAACAAGAGGAGCAGGACGACCTTGAACTGGAGTTGGAGCGACAGTATCCATCATAACCCCGCCTCTTCACCCTCCCACGGTCCAATGGGCTCAGAGAGCGGGAGGAAAAGCGTAAGGACCGCCCCCTCAGAGACTCCGCCTCCTCGAACGTGTCCATCCTGCAGGGGGAGCTGTCAGGGGACAGCAGCACCGAACCGGGCAGACACGCCCCCTCGGACAACGTCCTGCAATCATACGCACTCGAGTGCGAGTCAAAAGACGCCTTGCCGCCCTGAATCCCGCAGTAGTCGTGGTCCAGGAAAGCCTGAGCGGGATTCAACGCAGGCGTGAAGGTGGGAAGGGACGGTTTTGAATGAGTTTTGCTGGGCGGCAGTGGGCGGGGTTCGATAATCTGAATGGTTTTAGACTTCACAGATTCATGTTTGGTCCCTTTGGCCGGCACCAGGGGCCTCCAGACCTGATGTGGAGGAGTGGCGGGCGGAGTTAGTCCTGGAGGGCGGGAAACAATCATGAAAATGACCAACTGCATTCAATGGAAGCTCACAAAGCAGCTGATGACATCATGCCCTCATTAACATATTCATAATGTCATATCTGCATCCTAATGCCAACCCATATCTATGAGTAATGAAAACGAGACATTCATAATTGCATTGCACACAAGCAGAGATGCTCCACCGGACTCACAACAGAGGCGGGCGGAGTCATGAGGAGCTCACACTGAGCAGAGCTAACTTTGAGATGAACTCTGACCTGCGGTGCTGCTGAGGTCCGTCTGCCGTCGATCCGGAGGCTCATCCGGGGAAACGTCTGGAAGCATCTGCCCTTCGGACGCTGCAGAGAACAGACACATTGACGGGTAAGAGCGACAGATGTTAGCTGCTAGCTGCTAGCTGCTATGATGATTCCCTGTGACGTCCGGTCGTGTTTCTAGAGATTTAGCTAAGATCGCCCTGAACATGCAAACATCATTCATGCCATGTGTATGAGACTGTGCCTGTACTGACACTGGGGCCGTGTCCGTGACGTCTTCTGTGCCAAGGACACACACACGTGAAGGGACAGGGACGTGAAGGGACACACACACACACACACACACACATGAAGGGACAGGGACGTGAAGGGACACACACACACACACACACACACACACACATGAAGGGACAGGGACGTGAAGGGACACACACACACACACACACACACATGAAGGGACAGGGACGTGAAGGGACACACACACACACACACACATGAAGGGACAGGGACGTGAAGGGACACACACACACACACACACACACACACACATGAAGGGACAGGGACGTGAAGGGACACACACACACACATGAAGGGACAGGGACGTGAAGGGACACACACACACACACACACACACACATGAAGGGACAGGGACGTGAAGGGACACACACACACACACACACGAAGGGACAGGGACGTGAAAGGACACACACACGTGAAGGGACACACACGTGAAGGGACACACACGTGAAGGGACACACACACACATGAAGGGACAGGGACGTGAAGGGACACACACGTGAAGGGACAGGGACGTGAAGGGACACACACACACACACACACACACACACACACGTGTGAAGGGACACATGATCATACCTTGCGTCTCAAACTGCTCCAGAAGGCTGGTCAGATCAGCGGCTTCAATCCCTGCAAAACACACACATTAGCATTGATGAAGAATTATCCATTTGATTCATATTTTGAATTTAATTTAGATTTTTCATTTGAATTTTAGTAACTTTTCTTGTGTGTTTGTCATGTTTATGTTCATGTCTAGTGTCTATTGTAGTTTTTATTTTTATTTTATATTGTAATATTTTTTATTATCCATTTTAATTTGAGTTAAAGTTTGTAATTTTGTTGTTTTGTCCTTTTTATCAGCTTTCTTCCATTTAGTTTTTATTGTCTATTTAATGTATAGCTTAGGGTTAGATCAAAATAAAATATTAGTAAATATTTAAATAAAATGTTTGTTTTTATTTGAATTTGTTAGTTTTAGTATTTTTTGTTTTTGTAATTTTCATTAGTTTGTTTTTTTAAATTTGTTCTAAGTTTCTATTATAGTTTTTTATAAATATTTTAAATAATTTATTACTTTGTTATATTATCCTTATTCATTTTAGTTCGTTTGTAATTGTCATTTTTAAGCTTTTTTCTATTTAATTTTTATTGTCTATTTAACTTCTAGTTTCTATTCGTTTTTTAAAAAAATTTTGTAATTCATTTTTTGTTTTTATGTTTTCAGATTAGTAAAAGTTTTTAGTGCGTTTGTCATTTTTATTAGTGGTTTTCAATTGAGTTTTTTATTGTCCATTTAGTTTATAGTTTCTATTATTTTATAAATATTTCATAATTTTTTGTTTATATATTTTCCATTTTTATTTGAAAGTTGTATTAATTGTTTAGTTTGTCTGTTTTATTAGTTTGCTTATTTGATGTTTTCCATTTAGTTTTTATTGTCTATTTAGTTTCTATGATAGTTTTTGTAAATATTTTAAAGAATCGTTTTGTTTTGGTTGGTTTTAGTATTCCTTTTCATTTTTACTAGTTTGATTTGGTTATATTTAGTTTTTGGTGTTTATTTAGTTTTTATTAGTTTTAATAAATATTTAATTTTTAATTTAAATTTGTCATTTTGTTGTTTGTCATTTTAATTATTAGTTTTTTTGCATTTAGCTTTATTGTCTAGTTTCTATTATTTAAAAAAAATTTTGTTTTATGTTTTCCTTATTTTTTTTAGTCTTGCTTTTTATTTTTTCCATTTAGTGTCTATTATCTGTTTAGTTTTAAGTTTCTATTGTAGTTTTTTATAAATATTTTAAATATTTTTTTTTGTTTTTATATTTTCCATTTTTATTTTAGTATTTTTTTGTTTGTTTATTTTCATTTTACTCGTTTGTTTATTTAGTTTCTTGTTTCTTTATTTTATAATTTAGTTTTATATTGATATTTTAGTTAGTTTTAGTCATTTTATTGTTATTGTCACTTTTGTCCATTTGGTTTCTATTATAATTTTTATAAATATTTTATATAATTTTTTTGTTTTTATATTTTATTCGTTTTTTATTAGAATTTTAGTTAAAATTAGTATTTTTGGTTTGTTTTCATTTTACTCATTTGTTTTTGTTTTTATTGTATATTTAGTTTCATTATTTTATAAATTTTTAGTTTTGTATTTACATTTTAATTTTAGTTTTAGTCATTTTGTTATCATTTATTTTTTTATAATTTTTATAAATATTTTAAATTCATTTATTATAATTTTCCGGTTTCAATTCAAGTTCATATTTTTCATAAAATTTGTTGTGTTTTTGTAATTTTAATTGTCTTATTTATTGTTATTTATCTTAATTTCAGTTGTATATTTAGTTTTAGCACATGAAGTTAAACTAAATGAGAATGAGAAATGCTACTTACTAAGTGTTTCAGTTGACATTTGTAACAAATGTTTTTTAATGGTTTTATTAACGATAAAAGCCTTTTAATAGCGGAGCTCATCACTGGACGTCAGCTCACCGATCTCTCCACAGCTGGTCTGGTTCTGCCGTCCTCCGATCTCTCCACAGCTGGTCTGGTTCTGCTGTCCTCCGATCTCTCCACAGCTGGTCTGGTTCTGCTGTCCTCCGATCTCTCCACAGCTGGTCTGGTTCTGCTGTCCTCCGATCTCTCCACAGCTGGTCTGGTTCTGCCGTCCTCCGATCTCTCCACAGCTGGTCTGGTTCTGCCGTCCTCCGATCTCTCCACAGCTGGTCTGGTTCTGCTGTCCTCCGATCTCTCCACAGCTGGTCTGGTTCTGCTGTCCTCCGATCTCTCCACAGCTGGTCTGGTTCTGCCGTCCTCCGATCTCTCCACAGCTGGTCTGGTTCTGCTGTCCTCCGATCTCTCCACAGCTGGTCTGGTTCTGCCGTCCTCCGATCTCTCCACAGCTGGTCTGGTTCTGCTGTCCTCCGATCTCTCCACAGCTGGTCTGGTTCTGCTGTCCTCCGATCTCTCCACAGCTGGTCTGGTTCTGCCGTCCTCCGATCTCTCCACAGCTGGTCTGGTTCTGCCGTCCTCCGATCTCTCCACAGCTGGTCTGGTTCTGCTGTCCTCCGATCTCTCCACAGCTGGTCTGGTTCTGCCGTCCTCCGATCTCTCCACAGCTGGTCTGGTTCTGCTGTCCTCCGATCTCTCCACAGCTGGTCTGGTTCTGCTGTCCTCCGATCTCTCCACAGCTGGTCTGGTTCTGCTGTCCTCCGATCTCTCCACAGCTGGTCTGGTTCTGCCGTCCTCCGATCTCTCCACAGCTGGTCTGGTTCTGCTGTCCTCCGATCTCTCCACAGCTGGTCTGGTTCTGCCGTCCTCCGATCTCTCCACAGCTGGTCTGGTTCTGCTGTCCTCCGATCTCTCCACAGCTGGTCTGGTTCTGCCGTCCTCCGATCTCTCCACAGCTGGTCTGGTTCTGCTGTCCTCCGATCTCTCCACAGCTGGTCTGGTTCTGCTGTCCTCCGATCTCTCCACAGCTGGTCTGGTTCTGCTGTCCTCCGATCTCTCCACAGCTGGTCTGGTTCTGCCGTCCTCCGATCTCTCCACAGCTGGTCTGGTTCTGCCGTCCTCCGATCTCTCCACAGCTGGTCTGGTTCTGCTGTCCTCCGATCTCTCCACAGCTGGTCTGGTTCTGCCGTCCTCCGATCTCTCCACAGCTGGTCTGGTTCTGCTGTCCTCCGATCTCTCCACAGCTGGTCTGGTTCTGCCGTCCTCCGATCTCTCCACAGCTGGTCTGGTTCTGCTGTCCTCCGATCTCTCCACAGCTGGTCTGGTTCTGCTGTCCTCCGATCTCTCCACAGCTGGTCTGGTTCTGCCGTCCTCCGATCTCTCCACAGCTGGTCTGGTTCTGCCGTCCTCCGATCTCTCCACAGCTGGTCTGGTTCTGCCGTCCTCCGCTCGCCGCAGGTTCTGATCCGGCTCTCGCTGGTGACCCCGGAGCCCCAGTTTCAGGTGTGACCTCAGCGAGTCGGACCTCCTCACAGGAAACACAAACATCTGGCTCTGAATCCAGCGGTTCTGCTGTGTCTGGGTGGGCGTGGCTCGTGTGTATCGCTGATGATGTGGGTTTCAAGGGCACTAAGACCGGGTTTGGAGGGTCAACGCAAATGACCTTGACGGCGGAGGGGCGTGTGACTTCCCGTGGCTGGGCCGCTCTCATCTTTCCCTCGGTCGGCGCTTTCGCTGTCGCACCAGAACGTGTGTTTAGATGCGACTGTGGGGCGAGTGTAAACGGGTCCAGCAGGATGGGCGGAAGCTCCCTGGGAAGGTCAGGAAGCGACGGCCATTTTGTTCGATAGTCCATCCGTTTGTCTTCAAGCGGTTGTTTGTTCTGTCTGAGGAGACGGTACTGCTGCAGACTGAGAGCTCTGGGCTTCTGAGGGGAAGTGATGTCATGGTTAGAGGGCGTGGACTCGTCGTCAGGTGGAATCTCGTGAACGGAGGTCAGGTTGACAGCGAAGCTCACGGTCTTCTTCCTCCGCCCTGCGCCGCTGGTTTTGACTAAAGCGCTGCGCCGAGGCGTCCCGCCCTCCTCTGAAACACACTCATCCTGAGCCTTTGGTTCTGCGTCTGTGTCCCGATCCCCTTCAGACATCCCAGATGAGCCGCTTTCTCCCTCGGGATGCAAGTCTAGTCCTCGTCCTGATTGGTTTAGAAGGTTCTCCTGTTCCTCGTAACCCTCCACATCAACAAACTCCTCCTCTTCCTCTTCCTGCGCAGACACACGGACCCCAGCGCTCCGCCGCTCTTTCTCCGGATCCGGCCGGATGCAGTACGGATGCATGTGTCTCACTAGATCTGCGAGTAGCTCGTGTCCGTCCTGTGGGAATACGGGGTCGGATTCGATGCGGAAGCGGCTCCTGGTGTCTCTCGGGCTCTCGCTCTGGGGGCGGGGTCTCAGCTGGCGGTCCGACGCCGCCACCTCCTGATGGAGAAACACACAACACTAGCGGTTACAGCGACACCTAGCACTTAATTCATAACATTCAACAACATAATAGCAACATGCTAAATCATGCTAGCAACGTGTTAAAACATGTTACCAAATGCTAACTAATGCCAGATGTGTGCTAAAATATGCTATATGTCAATTCATGTTAACAATGTAACGAAACGTGTTAATTCATGTTAATAGTGTTAAAACATGTTAATTCACATAAGCATGTTTATTCACGTTAGTAATGTGTTAGAACATGTTAGCACAATGCTAATTAATGCTAGAAACCTGTTAACAAAATGTTAATGCTAACAACATGCTAATACATGTTAGCAATGTAGTAGAACATGTTAGCGCCATGCTAATTAATGCTAGAAACCTGTTAAACAATATTCTTCCGCTAAAAGCATGCAGTTTTATTTTTTAAAACCGCAAGAATGTTACATAGTGTCCCTTTAAGTCACTATTGTTACTCATTTGCATTCATTTTCAACTGATTTTAAAAACTATTGGTCAATTATTCGGTTATCGGACACATTTTTAAACTTTTGCATCTGTAAATGTCCAGTATGGGCTGTCCTCTAGATACAGCTGGACTGAACACGCACACACACACACACACACACACACACAGTTTCTCTTCAACAGTGGCGCTGTTAGACGGGGACATGAATCCGCTCAATAACAGGATAAAGCAAAGGAAACTCACTTTTCCTAACTTTGAGGCGGGCGACTGTGAGATTTTGAGGCATTGATCTGGTGTGGACTGGGTCAGAAGATTCCTGAGCTGTGAGGGAAAGGTTGGACAGAAGTGAAGTAATTATCCACTTCTACATGTATCGAGAACTTGAGACACGTACGACTAGACTGACCGTGTGGTTTGGACCCTTCCGAGCGGAGAAAATCTCTGCGTCTGGCAGCAGGTCAAAGGGCGACAGCGTCTCCACGTCCACGCTGTCCAAAATCTCACTCAGCGCCGACAGAAGCGACGCCTCACTCTCCACACTGTCAGTCAGCGTCCTTTCCTGAAAGAGGGATAGAATCGAAGGATCCAGGCTTCCGTGGAGAGCATCAGAGATCCGTCCAACATCCAGATCAAATTCAACCTGTGGATAATTCACAAAACAATGCTGGACAGGATTCAGGATTCCTCCCCTGGCCACAAACTCTGGGCTCTTCATTCCTCACAGTCATCATGATAATGAGTTACAACTATTCCCACTTATCCTGTAATCACGTGTGGAAGAGAAAGTCGTTCCCGTTAGTTCAATCACACATGTGGTGTTAATGAGATTACTGTGAACGGTGTTTAAATTATGTTTGGCCAAAAACATAAAAATGCAGTTCATATTGTGAACAACACGTGACCTTCACTATGGTAAAAACTGTCAAAACTATAGACACTCGTTTATATCTTACAATTCTGAGTTTATATCTTACAATTCTGAGTTTATATCTTACAATTCTGAGTTTATATCTTACAATTCCGAGTTTATATCTTACAATTCTGAGTTTATATCTTACAATTCTGAGTTTATATCTTACAATTCCGAGTTTATATCTTACAATTCTGAGTTTATATCTTACAATTCTGAGTTTATATCTTACAATTCCGAGTTTATATCTTACAATTCCGAGTTTATATCTTACAATTCCGAGTTTATATCTTACAATTCCGAGTTTATATCTTACAATTCCGAGTTTATATCTTACAATTCCGAGTTTATATCTTACAATTCCGAGTTTATATCTTACAATTCTGAGTTTATATCTTACAATTCTGAGTTTATATCTTACAATTCCGAGTTTATATCTTACAATTCTGAGTTTATATCTTACAATTCTGAGTTTATATCTTACAATTCCGAGTTTATATCTTACAATTCTGAGTTTATATCTTACAATTCTGAGTTTATATCTTACAATTCCGAGTTTATATCTTACAATTCTGAGTTTATATCTTACAATTCTGAGTTTATATCTTACAATTCCGAGTTTATATCTTACAATTCCGAGTTTATATCTTACAATTCCGAGTTTATATCTTACAATTCCGAGTTTATATCTTACAATTCCGAGTTTATATCTTACAATTCCGAGTTTATATCTTACAATTCCGAGTTTATATCTTACAATTCCGAGTTTATATCTTACAATTCCGAGTTTATAACTTACAATTCCGAGTTTATATCTTACAATTCCGAGTTTATATCTTACAATTCCGAGTTTATATCTTACAATTCCGAGTTTATATCTTACAATTCCGAGTTTATAACTTACAATTCCGAGTTTATATCTTACAATTCCGAGTTTATATCTTACAATTCCGAGTTTATATCTTACAATTCCGAGTTTATATCTTACAATTCTGAGTTTATATCTTACAATTCCGAGTTTATATCTTACAATTCTGAGTTTATATCTTACAATTCCGAGTTTATATCTTACAATTCTGAGTTTATATCTTACAATTCTGAGTTTATATCTTACAATTCTGAGTTTATATCTTACAATTCCGAGTTTATATCTTACAATTCCGAGTTTATATCTTACAATTCCGAGTTTATAACTTACAATTCCGAGTTTATATCTTACAATTCCGAGTTTATATCTTACAATTCTGAGTTTATATCTTACAATTCTGAGTTTATATCTTACAATTCTGAGTTTATATCTTACAATTCTGAGTTTATATCTTACAATTCCGAGTTTATATCTTACAATTCCGAGTTTATAACTTACAATTCCGAGTTTATATCTTACAATTCCGAGTTTATATCTTACAATTCTGAGTTTATATCTTACAATTCTGAGTTTATATCTTACAATTCTGAGTTTATATCTTACAATTCTGAGTTTATATCTTACAATTCTGAGTTTATATCTTACAATTCCGAGTTTATATCTTACAATTCCGAGTTTATAACTTACAATTCCGAGTTTATATCTTACAATTCCGAGTTTATATCTTACAATTCCGAGTTTATAACTTACAATTCCGAGTTTATATCTTACAATTCCGAGTTTATAACTTACAATTCCGAGTTTATATCTTACAATTCCGAGTTTATAACTTACAATTCCGAGTTTATAACTTACAATTCCGAGTTTATATCTTACAATTCCGAGTTTATATCTTACAATTCCGAGTTTATATCTCATAATTCTGAGTTTGTCTCGCAATTCTTCAAGTCAGAATTTGAATTTTTTTCCCCATATATATATACATATTACATTTCACGACGGAAACACAAAACACTAGAGTTACTAGTACTACCATAAAGCTGCAGATACTGAAGCTTGCAATTTTATAGTAGAAACAATGAATGATTATAACTAATGCTACCATTATATATGTTACTACATTTTCATAGTTGACTGAACTTAAAATAAATAATAATTACCAGAAAAGAAATGCATAAATAAAACATGAATAATTCGTTTTTATTTAGTACACTAGATGAGCTTAAAGTTTACAGGTAAGGACTAAAGAACCAAACTGATGAGTGTGAATGATTGATCAGAGAGAATGACAGACAGGTCAGGTGTGTGTGTGTGTGTGTGTGTGTGTGTGTGTGTGTGTGTGTGACACGTCAGCGTTATCTGAGCTGGACACGAGGAGAGAAGCTTCACCGAATAATCCATTCATTCATTAGAATAAGCAGAATAAGATTCGTCTGATTTCATTCATTTAATGGCCTTTCATGCTGATTGAGACCAGAATCTATCAAACTCTCAGCGATATTCACACCTTTATGTGCTTAAAATAAATATATTCTCATTTTTACAGGTTATATTTGAACAAAATGTTTCAGCCTAAATGCAAATTCCGGTGTATGCTCATCTAAACAGCTGAAAATCAGAAATTGTGGTTCAAAAACATTATCCAGACCCTTGACTAACTAATCAAACCGCGCTCGAGCCGTTATTAAGATTTCAATAGCGCATTTCTCGACATTAATAACTTCACATCCGCCTCTAGCACGCGCTGACGTCCACGTGTTCACATGCTGAGCGTCTTTTCGACACATGCTTGCCATCACAACATCTGCATACACACACCCGCATACACACAACTGAAACACTTATAAGACCTGAGCGTCCTGGTGCGCGTGTGCTGCTGCATTATCCGTGAAATCACACTTTAAATCCTTCAGTTTTACGCCATGCGGCGCCGCCATTTTGATTCCGAGGGAAGAGATGCACACGAGGCGCCGGGTGAGTCACGTGACGCGGAGGTTCCCGGGAAAATGACAGCTCGAATGCATTCCAACGGTCTTCGCTGCAGTTACTAGGCAACAACTCTCCTCGCCTGAGGATTCGACCGTTTGTTTTACTGTGGAGAATTATTACGGTATTCTGTATTAATATAATTTGACATATTTAATTTGATTTTTGTAATTTGATGACGGAATACAGTGGCATCTAGTGGTCAGGTAGGGCAGATAAGCCATCCCTCTTTATCGATAGCGATGTTTTATTCATTTTCTGTCAAGTCTTTTATGTTATTAACTGAGGCAAAATAATGTATTATTAAAGTCTAAACTTAATTTCTTCACTCACATGTGAATTAATATGTCTCATTTTCCAGTAAAATATAATATGGAAGACCATTTCTCCCACAAGAAAAAAAAAGAGATGGAAAGTTGAAATTAAAGTCGAAATTTGTTCATAAAAAGTACAAAATATGACATACTAAATCGGAATTATGAAAGTCACAATTCCGCCTTTTTTCTCGTAATTTCAACATTTTATTTTCATAATTATAATTTTGTCATAATTACGACTTTTTATGTCACAATTCCGAGTTGTTGTTTTTTTTAAGTGACAGTCATAATTTCAGCTTTTTATCTCATAATTTTATTTTCATAGTTACGGCTTAGTATGTCATTAATATGACTTTTTATGGCAGAATTTAGTCGTAATTCAAGTCAAAACAATACTAATTAAAAGTTAAAAAGTCATTATTGGTTTTTATCTCATAATTTTATTTTCATAATTTGTCATAATTACGGCTTAGTGTGTCATAATTTCATTTTATTGTCATAATTTTATCTTTTTATTTTCATAATTATAACTGTCATAATTGTCTTAGTATGTAATTATTATGATTTTTTTAAATATCGTAATTATGACAAAAATAAAGACAAGTCAAAACATAATACTAATTTAAAGTTAAAAAGTCATGATTATGACTTCATAATTTAGGTGTTTTATCTCATAATTTCACATTTTATTTTCATAATTATTACTTAGTCGTAATTATGACTTAGTATTTAATAATTTCGATTTTTTTTTTTCATAATTTTTTTTTCATAATTTTGTCATAATTTTAACTTGTTTGTCATAATTATGACTAATTATTGTGTCATGTTAGTATGTCAATATTATGGTTATTGGCCATAACATGAAAATAATTATGTTGTATTTGCCATAATTTGAATATCAGTGGATCCCTAATGAATGATGCCATCACCTTCTCAACCAAATATTTTAAAATATTACTACATATTTCCTTATTAATTGATATTTTTAGTATACATGTATTTAAATTTTTTTCCCAGCAAATTATTATTATTATTTTTTAATTATATTTTACATTTTTCATTGATATTTATTATTTATTTATAATTACCACTTTTCATGTCAGAATTTAGATTTTTTTTTTTAGGACACAAATTTAAAGTGCCAAGTCGAAACAATACTAATTCTGTGTCTTATTTCATCTCTCCATCTCTCTCTCTCTCTCTCTCTCTCTCTCTCTCTCTCTCTCTCTCTCTCTCTCTCTCTCTCTCTCTCTCTCTGTCTCTCTCTCTGTCTCTCTCTCTCTCTCTCTCTCTCTCTCTCTCTCTCTCTCTCTCTCTCTCTCTCTCTCTCTCTCCGTCTCTCTCTCTCTCCATCTCTCTCTCTCTCTCCATCTCTCTCTCTCTCTCTCAGCCGCATGTCTTGTGAAGCAGAAGGGAGTTCTGGGAAAGTGGGTCACCTTCCGGATCTATCCGGACCCTCCGCCTCTGTTCCTCCAGAGAGATCTCCATTATCTGGACACACACAGGTAGATCAGCTCATCTGGACACACACAGGTAGATCAGCTCATCTGGACACACACAGGTAGATCAGCTCATCTGGACACACACAGGTAGATCAGCTCATCTGGACACACACAGGTAGATCAGCTCATCCGGACACACACAGGTAGATCAGCTCATCCGGACACACACAGGTAGATCAGCTCATCCGGACACACACAGGTAGATCAGCTCATCCGGACACACACAGGTAGATCAGCTCATCCGGACACACACAGGTAGATCAGCTCATCCGGACACACACAGGTAGATCAGCTCATCTGGACACACACAGGTAGATCAGCTCATCTGGACACACACAGGTAGATCAGCTCATCCGGACACACACAGGTAGATCAGCTCATCTGGACACACACAGGTAGATCAGCTCATCTGGACACACACAGGTAGATCAGCTCATCTGGACACACACAGGTAGATCAGCTCATCCGGACACACACAGGTAGATCAGCTCATCTGGACACACACAGGTAGATCAGCTCATCTGGACACACACAGGTAGATCAGCTCATCTGGACACACACAGGTAGATCAGCTCATCTGGACACACACAGGTAGATCAGCTCATCTGGACACACACAGGTAGATCAGCTCATCCGGACACACACAGGTAGATCAGCTCATCTGGACACACACAGGTAGATCAGCTCATCCGGACACACACAGGTAGATCAGCTCATCCGGACACACACAGGTAGATCAGCTCATCTGGACACACACAGGTAGATCAGCTCATCTGGACACACACAGGTAGATCAGCTCATCTGGACACACACAGGTAGATCAGCTCATCCGGACACACACAGGTAGATCAGCTCATCCGGACACACACAGGTAGATCAGCTCATCCGGACACACACAGGTAGATCAGCTCATCCGGACACACACAGGTAGATCAGCTCATCCGGACACACACAGGTAGATCAGCTCATCCGGACACACACAGGTAGATCAGCTCATCCGGACACACACAGGTAGATCAGCTCATCTGGACACACACAGGTAGATCAGCTCATCCGGACACACACAGGTAGATCAGCTCATCTGGACACACACAGGTAGATCAGCTCATCTGGACACACACAGGTAGATCAGCTCATCAGGACACACACAGGTAGATCAGCTCATCCGGACACACACAGGTAGATCAGCTCATCTGGACACACACAGGTAGATCAGCTCATCTGGACACACACAGGTAGATCAGCTCATCTGGACACACACAGGTAGATCAGCTCATCCGGACACACACAGGTAGATCAGCTCATCCGGACACACACAGGTAGATCAGCTCATCTGGACACACACAGGTAGATCAGCTCATCCGGACACACACAGGTAGATCAGCTCATCCGGACACACACAGGTAGATCAGCTCATCCGGACACACACAGGTAGATCAGCTCATCTGGACACACACAGGTAGA
>CM042254.1:52007827-52010327 GCA_023566225.1 Romanogobio albipinnatus
TGAGCTTCGTTCGGGTAACGGGAGCCGTTGGTGGCGCTAGCGTTGTGTTTTTAGACACAAGATCAACAATGTCACTAAAGAAGTGTGTGTGTGTGTGTTAGAGTGTGTGTGTGAGAGAGTGTGTATTTGTGTGTGTGAGGGAAAGATCACCTTGTTCAGCTTCACAAATAACCCAGCGTTAAGGGAACAGTGGATGCAGTTTGTGTTTCCGGAGTTCTGCAAGTGTGTGTGTGTGTGTGTGTGTGTGTTTGTTCCCGGTCATGAGTAGAAACCGCAGGCGGTGAGTGTGTGTGTGTGCGTGTGTGCGTTGTGTGTGTGTGTGTGTGTCTTTAGCTCCGCCCACTGCACTCCTCCACGAGCTCGGCTGTGTTCAGAAAGAATCGGTGCAGTGTGTGTGTGTGTGTGTGTGTGATGATGACACAGGAGCTGACCAAAGTCAACAGCGTCAGACACAGACGAGAAGAAATTGATGAAGTCATTATTTTTGTTTGTTTTTTGTACTTTGTTTGGAGTACGGCCCTGTATGACATCATAAAGGGCGGAACTCCTTATATGGGCACTTCTCCCGGATGCGCACACACACACACACACACACACACACATCACTGAGCTTCGTTCAGGTAACGGGAGCCGTCGGCGGCGCTGGCGTTGTGTTTTTAGACACAAGATCAACAATGTCACTAAAGAAGTGTGTGTGTGTGTGTGTGTGTGTGTGTCTTTAACTCCGCTCACTGCACTCCTCCACGAGCTCTGCTGTGTTCAGAAAGAATCGGTGCAGTGTGTCTGTCTTTCATAAATATGAAAAATATCCGTCTGGCGAGTAAACAAAACAATGTACCAGCCAATGTCGATTCTATTGCCCCGGTGTGTGTATTAGTGTTAGTATTATTATTACATTGAGGCGTTGCTAAATCTACTGTACAACAGTAGCCTAATATTATTTTGACGGGTTGTCACACTTTGAGTGAGTGTGTGTGTGTGTGTGTGTTTATGATATGACGGTAGTTTTCTTAAATGCTCATGAAGCGGCTCTGGAGGTGAAGCTCGTGTAGTGACAGAGGCTAGAACGACAGCAACCGTCACGTGTGTGTGTGTGTGTCCTTTATTCACACAGGATTAATATTTAAAGTCTATATCTCTGCAGTGTGGCTATTGGTGCTCAGTGTTTGGAGCGCTGGGATGGATAGACGAGGGTTAATGAACTCGGGATCATTCCCGCTCACGTGTGCTCGGTGACACTCGGCTGCTTCTCTAGGAAAGCGTCTGTGCGAGGGATGATAAACACTGCCATCTTTCCAGGGAATGTGTGTGATCCAAACACAGACGATGTGTTTCCTTCAGACGGAGGCTCTCAGGGGCCAAACGGCCCTCCAGATCGCTCGTGTGTGTGTTTACAGCGTGTCAGAGGAGCTGAGCTTCATCTGACTCTCTCTCCGAGTATCTGAACACACACACACACACATCATCATTATGATGATCATCATTTTTAGTTCCTAAGTGAGTTGTAATGCAGAAACACACACACGAGTTTGAAGTGGAGTGCGTCGTGTTTCCTTCCTGTAAAACGTCACGTCTGAAGCTTCACACACACGAACCCGGACACGTTCAGCACCTGTCAGTCAAGCGGAGTCTCCCGCTCTCTCAGCGCAGAAACCCGAGCCGTGTGTGTATGCGTTTATTGATTTGCGTGAGGATTCGGACTGATTTGTGGCTTTGTAACTTCATGGGCTGTCGAGTTTATGTTGTGAAGCTCAGATTCTGTCTGAGTGTGTGTGTGACGCTCACGCCGAACTGAACACGGCTCTGATATCAGCAGGTTTGAGTAAATCATCATCACTGACCATCGAGACGTCCTCAGTAAAGCAGCGAAACGTGTGTGTTTACATTCCTCTGTGTGTGTGTGTGTGTGTCTCCCTCCTGTGTGGCCTCCATCTGTGTGTGTGTGTGTGTGTGTGTGTGTGTGTGTGTGTGTGTGTGTGTGTGTGTGTGTGTGTGTGAGAGAGAGAGTGTGTTTGAGAGTGTGTGTGAGAGTGAGAGTGTGCATGAGAGTGTGTGCGTGAGAGAGAGTGTGCTTGAGAGAGAGTGCATGAGTGTGTGCGTGAGAGAGAGTGTGTGCGTGAGAGAGAGTGTGTGCGTGAGAGAGAGTGTGTTTGAGAGTGTGTGTGAGAGAGAGTGTGTGCGTGAGAGAGAGTGTGTTTGAGAGTGTGTGTGAGAGTGAGAGTGTGCATGAGAGTGTGTGCGTGAGAGAGAGTGTGTGCGTGAGAGAGAGTGTGTTTGAGAGTGTGTGTGAGAGTGAGAGTGTGCATGAGAGTGTGTGCGTGAGAGAGAGTGTGTGCGTGAGAGAGAGTGTGTTTGAGAGTGTGCATGAGAGTGTGTGCGTGAGAGAGAGTGTGTGCGTGAGAGAGAGTGTGTGCGTGAGAGAGAGTGTGTGCGTGAGAGAGAGTGTGCTTGAGAGAGAGTGCATGAGAGTGTGTGCGTGAGAGAGAGTGTGTGCGTGAGA
>CM042254.1:52012827-52015327 GCA_023566225.1 Romanogobio albipinnatus
AGCTGTCATTGGTCAGGCTGTTCCTGCTCATCAGACCTGCTGTCTCCTGCACACCGCCACAGATCTGGAACAAAATGGCTTCCTGTGCAGAGAAGACAGCAGGGCGATGTGACGTCCCCATCAGCCTCCAGACACACGACCTGACGAGAGGAGAGGCGGAGCTGGGCTTCAGCGGTCATTCCCCCTTACACCACTCTCCTGACCCGTCTCAATAACTCTTTTACAGCAGCCGCATTAAATATATAGAAGGATGTTCTTAAGCCGATCGATGTGAGGTTTTGTGTCACACTAAGATTTATTATCCATCAGTTTATGACATTCAGGGAATATATTGCATTGTTCTTTTTTATAGAGGAGGATAATAAATATCAATACACCTTTAAAGGGACAGTTCACCCAAAAATGAAGATGACCCCATGATTCACTCTCCCTCAGCTCATCCTCTGTGTGTGTGACATTCATACAACACAACACAATCAGAGTTATATTAATAATGTCCTGACTCTCTTTTCAGCTTTATAATGGGAGCCCAAAATAATTTGAAGCCCATAAAAGTGCCTCCATCCATCATAAAAGTGCATCCATCCATCATAAAAGTGCCTCCATCCATCATAAAAGTGCATCCATCCATCATAAAAGTGCCTCCATCCATCATAAAAGTGCCTCCATCCATCATAAAAGTGCCTCCATCCATCATAAAAGTGCATCCATCCATCATAAAAGTGCATCCATCCATCATAAAAGTGCCTCCATCCATCATAAAAGTGCCTCCATCAATCATAAAAGTGCATCCATCCAACATAAAAGTGCATCCATCCATCATAAAAGAGCATCCATCCATCATAAAAGAGCATCCATCCATCATAAAAGAGCATCCATCCATCATAAAAGAGCATCCATCCATCATAAAAGAGCATCTATCCATCATAAAAGAGCATCCATCCATCATAAAAGAGCATCCATCCATCATAAAAGAGCATCCATCCATCATAAAAGAGCATCCATCCATCATAAAAGAGCATCCATCCATCATAAAAGAGCATCCATCCATCATAAAAGAGCATCTATCCATCATAAAAGAGCATCCATCCATCATAAAAGAGCATCTATCCATCATAAAAGAGCATCCATCCATCATAAAAGAGCATCCATCCATCATAAAAGAGCATCCATCCATCATAAAAGAGCATCTATCCATCATAAAAGTGCCTCCATCAATCATAAAAGTGCATCCGTCCAACATAAAAGTGCATCCATCCATCATAAAAGAGCATCCATCCATCATAAAAGTGCATCTATCCATCATAAAAGTGCATCCATCCATCATAAAAGTGCATCCATCCATCATAAAAGTGCATCCATCCATCATAAAAGTGCATCCATCATCATAAAAGTGCATCCATCCACCATAAAAGTGCATCCATCCATCATAAAAGTGCATCCATCCATCATAAAAGTGCATCCATCATCATAAAAGTGCATCCATCCCCCATAAAAGTGCATCCATCCATCATAAAAGTGCATCCATCCATCATAAAAGTGCATCCATCCATCATAAAAGTGCATCTATCCATCATAAAAGTGCATCCATCCATCATAAAAGTGCATCCTTCTAATCATAAAAGTGCATCTATCCACCATAAAAGTGCATCCATCCACCATAAAAGTGCATCCATCCATCATAAAAGTGCATCCATCCACCATAAAAGTGCATCCATCCATCATAAAAGTGCATCCATCCATCATAAAAGTGCTTCCATTCACCATAAAAGTGCATCTATCCATCATAAAAGTGCATCCATCCACCATAAAAGTGCATCCATCCATCATAAAAGTGCATCCATCCACCATAAAAGTGCATCCATCCATCATAAAAGTGCATCCACCCATCATAAAAGTGCATCCATCCATCATAAAAGTGCTTCCATTCACCATAAAAGTGCATCTATCCATCATAAAAGTGCATCTATCCATCATAAAAGTGCATCCATCCACCATAAAAGTGCATCCATCCATCATAAAAGTGCATCCATCCACCATAAAAGTGCATCCATCCATCATAAAAGTGCATCCACCCATCATAAAAGTGCATCTATCCATCATAAAAGTGCTTCCATTCACCATAAAAGTGCATCTATCCATCATAAAAGTGCATCTATCCATCATAAAAGTGCATCCATCCATCATAAAAGTGCATCTATCCATCATAAAAGTGCATCCATCCATCATAAAAGTGCATCCATTCACCATAAAAGTGCATCTATCCATCATAAAAGTGCATCTATCATCATAAAAGTGCATCCATCCACCATAAAAGTGCATCCATCCATCATAAAAGTGCATCCATCCATCATAAAAGTGCATCCATTCACCATAAAAGTGCATCTATCCATCATAAAAGTGCATCCATCCATCCATCATAAAAGTGCATCCATCCATCATAAAAGTGCATCCATTCACCATAAAATTTTGAGCTGCCATTATAAAGCTGAAGAGTCAG